>QJOB01000298.1:0-68277 GCA_004155035.1 Monosporascus sp. 5C6A
AGAAAAGCTGCTAAGCGCATATGCAACGCATAAGCAAAAAGAGTACTTCCGGCCGGACAAAGCGATACGTACTCGCGGCCGGGTATAAGCATACGCGGAGCATATGCTCGGGTCATACCTACCTTATAAATATAAATAACTAAAATCGTATCGTAAAAGGTACCTTAGATATCTATACGTATTCCTCTCTCAATCGCTCTTCTTTACATTATTATTATAACCGGGTAAGTTAATTAAAATTGACTTAATTATAGTATACGCGTACATATGCTCAGCTCGAGTATACGTGATACTTATGGCTTGTCCGGCCGGAAGTTCTCTTTCTGCTTATGCACCGCTTATGCGCTTAGCGGCTTTTCTACCCCCCCGCCAAGTCTCTCTGCGCCTCAGATCCTACCCCTTTGTCAACTTTTTCTACCCCCTTGTTATCTGTATGCCCCAACGCACAGTCGAGAATCACACGAACGACAAGAGTAGCAAGACTTGATTTAATAAGTAGTCCAAAGACTGTGTAATTTCCGGTAGAGTATAAATGAAGTCAAGTGTCATAAAGAACTACCCTGACAAAAGAAAAGCAAAAGCGACCGACAGACCGCTCTGTCTACAGCCCACCACACTCAACATCACAACGGCACGCCTAATTCTTCTGCAGCTTCCACTCGGTCCACTGCTTCACCGCGCTGCCTCCGCAGGTCATGTGACCACTGGCAGAGACCTTGCCGTCCTTGGCATAGTCCTTGACAGACTTCTCGATGAGGTCTATGATGTTCTGTCCGCCAACGTAGAAGACGGAGTTGCCGTTGATCTTGGAAGCCCTGAATGAGAACTTGCAGCCGTTGGCCTTGATGTCTCTCCAAGGCTTGCCTACGACGTCTTGGGTCCAGTCGGTGGTGGTGTCCCCCTGGATGTTGCGGATGATCTGCTCGCAGTCGGTCACGGACGGCGAGTCGTCGTTGGTGCTACCCTCGTCGTACTCGTACTCGCCACACTTGGAAAGCCCCTTGACCGCGTCACACGGCCAGTTCGGTGTCGAACCCTTCCCTGGGGAGCCTACATCCCCAATTGTGGCGTCCCACGACTTCCATGCGACCACGGGGCTGCAGATAGGGAGGGAAATGAACCCTGGCGTGGTGATGTCCATGTTGTACAGCGCATCGGTGGCGTCATTGTTGTTGAGGTCGACGCTGCCAGGATCCGCACCATTCTTCAGGCCGTTCTTTACATACGTACGCATCGCTCCAGCGACGATGTCATCCCTGGTGAGACCGCCATAGTCTTGACCATTGAGGCCGGTAATGCCCTTGGGCGCAGCAAATTTACCGTCCTCGCAGTCGGCCTCTGTGCACTCTTTCGGATCGCCTTCTACCATGGCGAGGAAGTAGATGCGGTTGTTGTAGCAGACGCCCGTCTGCCGCTGCACGTCCTCCGTCATGTACTTGGTGATTGGGTTGCTCGTGCCGCAGGCAGCCCCAGAGTCGATGATGAACGGGTAGTAGCCTGCCCTGAACCACAGGATCGGAATCGCATACGCAAAAAAGGCCTTGCGGATGTTCTTGAAGAGATCGAGGTCAGACTTTGGAGTCGTGCCCTTGGGGTACATGGCGCCGTTGGCGAGGAGCTTGTCGAGCACCGCGAGCGACGCGTCGCTGCCGTCGAGGATCTTCTCGAGGGACTTGACGGTGATGTCTTCCCAGCCTTCAATGACCTGGCCCATGTACGCCGAGAACTTGGCTTGTTTCCCCGGGGTCCAGTCGCCCGCCTTGGGTGCGCTCTGGAGATCCTTGGACAGACCAATCGACTGGCCGATCATGGTCATGGTCGTGTCCTTGGCGTTGGGGAATGCCGTGTTGCCCGGTGTGGCGAATCTGGGCAGCTTGGCGATGAAGTTGTTGAAAAAAGGTCCCGCAGCCGTCAGGGTGCCCATGGCGAGCAGATCGAGGAGGACGAAGAGCGACTTGTTGTCCGGGGGCGGGGGGATCGGGGCAAAGTTGTTCTCCATGTCCTGCACCTTGGTCCCAAAGGTCGACGCGCCGCCGGTGAGGGCCGTGTAGTACGACTTGTGCATGTCGCGGATCAGGACGAGCGAGTTCCAGATCAGCGCGCCCGCGGGACCTGAATACTTGCTGTTCAGGCCGTTGGAGCAGCCATCAGAGGGGCACTGCGCGTCCAAGACGCTCGTGCAGCCGTCGTAACCGCCCTCGATCTTGAGGGTCCCGTGGACAGAGCTCATAAAGGTGAGTGTCGTGTCGTCGCCGCTCTGGAACCGCGGCCGGTCGGTCTTGGTCCAGACGCGCTTGACGTCGGACCATGCGTCGTCGCCGCCCAGGCCACTCCACAGGGTAGAGACGTCGTAGTTCTTTTCGTGCAGTACCATCTCGGTTGTGCAGTCAAAGCTCGTCCAGTTGCCGCTGCGCGAGTCGTCATTCTTGGGTTCCTCGCCGTTGAGCGCCTTTTGCTTGAACGAAGCCCAGTCGCTCGCCGGCGCCGGCACGTCGTGGTACTTTTGCAAGTCGGTCGCCCAGTCCGTCGTGCCGCCCATGCCCCAGGCCTTGTAGAGAGCCGTGCGCGTCTTCTTGGTCGCCGGGCTCATGTACGAGACCCATTCGTCATTGTCGTAGACGAGAATGTCGCTGTTGCTGCTGGCGTCGACGAAGCTCGTCACGATGCGCCCGGCACGCTTCTTGTCCCCGACAATCTCGCCAATCTCGGCATCTGCTATATATCCTCTCGTGCCTGTGCAGACACCCTTTTTGGCTGGGCTGTTGACCTTGTCTCCCAAGTAGTTGCACTGTGGTCCCCAACAGCCCGCCGAGGCCATCTTGTAGGTCCGACCGTAGCTCGTCACGCCGACAATCACCTTGCGGCCAGGCACGCCCGCCTTGGTGATCATGGCCAGCGACAGCTTCGTCTCGGTCAGGTTCACCTGGCTTCGAAGGCAATTGCCGTTGTCACAGCCGTCCTGGGAGTTCTTGTTGTCCGTGTCCCACTGGCCTACATGATGTGCGCTTCTGGGTCAGAACTCGAGACACGTAAAAGCGGGTGAGTCGGAGAATACGCACCATGAAGATCATAGGTCATGTAGACAATGTAGTCGACGACTGCGCCAATCTCCTTGATGGGAAATTGTTTCAGGTACCAGTACGACGACGGCGCGGCAATAGAGACGGTCTTGCCTGGCAGAAGGTTCTTGAGGATGACCAAGAACTTCAAGTACCTGGCACCATCGTCCTTATCACCAGCCGGAATGTCGGGAATGTCAGGAGCGCCGGGGTACTCCCAGTCAATGTCGACACCATCAAGGTCGTGCTTTTTGATAAAATTAGCGATGTTGGTTGCTACCTTGAGCCTGTTGGCGTCAGTTACGGCGTTGCGGAAAATCATGTACGTGGCGGGCAGGGCCGAAAAGTCCCAGCCGCCAAAGGACAAGATCCGCTTCGGGCCGCCGATCTTTTTAAACTGCTCAAACTGATAGGTCGACAGGATATTGCCCGTCTCAACTTCAAATGCCGGCGTCAGGGTGCCAAAGCCAAAGTGGATGTGCGTGTAAGCGCTCCTGTCGATCTGGGAAGCATCCTGGTAGAGGCACTCGCGGTTCATCGAGTAGCCCTCAAAGTAGCCAACACGGATCGCTCCACCGCCATCGCCCTTGACAATGTCCATGCCACAGTTGGAGATGCACCCATACGTGCCAGGCTCGGCGGTGCCGGGAGCTCCCGTGCCTGTATCGACGCAGAAGTCCTTGCTGATACCACATTGACCCCACTGTGTTGCTCCAAGTTAGCGCATTGCCCAGGTGTCAAGTCCGGCAGGGGTTCACTTACAATGTTGCAGCAGGCATTGAGCGGGCACGGGTTCATCTTGGAAATGTCCGAGTCGTCCTTGGGGTCCACGCTGTTGAGCTTTTGTGGTCCGCAGACAGCGTTGGGCAGATTGGCTGGAAACGGCGGCCTGCCCTTGCTCAGGCACATGACGGTCTCCTTGAACAGGAAGTTCTTGCAAGTGTTCCAGCCCCACGTCTTCTGGTTGTACTCATCCAGCAGGTCGTGCGAGAGCGAGTACTCGGCGGACAGGCTGTCGCAGGTGTCTCCGTCAACAATCTTGTGTGTGACGCAAGAGCCGTCGGCATTCTGAGGTGGAGCAAAGTCGGGCATGGACCCGGCGGAACAGCAGATGTGCTGCTTGGCCTTGAGGCCGTTGCAGAACTTGTCGTCGCCGACGTTGTACTTGTCGAAGTCCTTCCTCGAGATGCCACACCTAGATGCGAGCGTGTCGCAGATGTCCTTGTCTTGGACCTGGATGGTGCGGCAGTCTGCGCGAGGATGGAGGTCGAGACCAGTAGCACCACGCTTCAGCAGAGCGGGGCTGGTCGTGTTGCTGGCAAGGACCATAGACGGGAGCGGCATGGTGAACTGCACCTGGCCCTTGATGTCGGCAGAGTGTGGCAAGGCAAGGCACCGTGCGTGGCTCCACCCCGTAATGGCCTCTTGGACGGCCCCAAAGGTGCCGTTTGTCGACAGCATGAGGCCAAAGACGTGGGCGCCGCTGTAGTTGGGCCCGCACAGCTGCATGGCGAGCTCCGGGGTCGACGCGCCCAGAGACGAGAGCCGCTCCTCCAGGGCCCCGAGGGCGACGGTACTGAGCTCTTGGGACTTGAGGGCGCGGCCGACGTAGATGCCGAGGGTGGCCTGGCCCGAGCGGGCGAACATGGTGAAGGGCTGGTCCTCCGAGTACCCGTGTCCGCCGTCGAGGTAGCCGCGGAGCTGCCTGATCAGTGACTGGTGGTCCGCTCCTACCCCGCCAGGCTGCTCCTGCCACCAACCAATCTCGAAGCTGACGTCCGAGCTGGAGGAATCGTTAGCGGCTCTGGCAGAGATCATCTCAATGGCTGCCGAGGCGTCATCGGCGTCCTCGGCGTCATCGGCATCCGACGAGGTGCAGGCCGAAATGCGATGCGCGCCATCCACACTATTGTCGACGGGGTCGTTGAGGCCGAAGCTGTAAAAGATGCTTTCCGAGCATCTCTTGAGCTGTTTCATGTCCGGGTAGACGGGCCATTTGTCGACGCTGGGCCCAGACTCGCTGCATCGCTGCGGACACACGCCGCTGCTCTTGTATGTTGGACTGGTAGAAAGGCGAATAGCACTGGCCGGCGAGGCAAAGAAGCCAGAGGCCCCGAGTACCACTACCAGCCAGGATGGTGGAGGCAGATGCATGGTGAAGGAGCAAGTGACCGAGCACCACAATGTGCTTGAAGAAGATATCACACAAGGAAGGAGAGCATGTAGCGGGCAACTGACTGCCTGAAACCCTGGCCTAGTTTCTGGCAGGCCGCATGGCGATGGACAAGTCTTTATATCGTCGTGCGCCGCCGATCCTCGCTTCTGTTCTTGGTCGTCTCGTGGTGACTGGGTGACTCTCCCCCTGTGTTTCCCCAGAGAGACCGCCAGCCATTGGACCCCTGCACCGCAACCTTTCTGCAGGGTCCGCTTACAACATCAATATCACTCCATCTCGCAGGCAGGCAGGCAGCATCACTCGGAAGAAAGTCTGCGGCCGCTTGAGATGAAGATATTACGTGAGGTTCCATCTCCTGAAATGCAACGTTTCCGGAAGGGGGCCCTTTTTCATGTTCTAGAACGTGCATGTCAGAGTATCCAACGGGATGAGGAGACGGAAAGGGTGACACCTGAGTCGATCGCGCCGGATGACCCGCGCATGGCTACTGGTGCTGTGTCGCAACGGAACGCAAGATGCCTGTCAAAGATGCGCCCTCCGACGCAAGGGTGTATCACGCTGCATGATGGGGAAGGGTCCGGCTATGAAGAAGGGGAATTGGCTACTGCAAGGGACACCACGAGCCTGGGGTAGACATCCGCTCTTTCTGACAGCGTCTCGTGGCGCCGTCGTGGCGATAACACTTGTTTACGCTATCGTACCTTAAGGTACTTTACCAAACATGAGGGATCTGGTTCTATAGAAGACAGAATAGAGTCTCTGATACGCCCGGCTCTTGAGCTCTAGAAACTGCAAAAATGCTCTGCCGCGAACAAGCCACCTAGGGACATGACATAGCGACGGCCAATGGAGGCTTGTACATTTCCTGGAAGCCAAGCGCCGTTGCAACTCCAAACCCAGCGGCAGTTACGGCGTCTGAGAGGGCTTACTCTCTTATTTCAACTTTTTTAAAAATTTTTACTAAGGTGTGACGGCTGGGCTAGTTAACCAATTATTAAACCTAGTCGTGCGGGTTTATATTGGCAGTGGTACTGTAGGAAATTAAATAATAAAGGGTAAATTAGTTACGTTTAGTAATAGTAAATAATTAAGGGTAATTTAAGTAACTAAGTTGTTTTATAAACTGATGTTATTTAAATTTAAGGAAAAGTAATAAACGTATTTATTTTTTCGGTTAATTTATAATAATCCTTTATTAATTCTTTTGGATTACGATTAATTATTGTCGCCGTCGTAATTATTAATAATCCCATTACTGTAATTATCTTTAATTACTGGATTTACCGTAATTATAAATTATGTAATTCAAGCTTTTAGTTAGAATTTATTTTTTTGTAAGTTTTAACCGTTTTAAAAAGGCTAAGTTTTATTAAACCATAATACCATTTCCCCCTTTTTAGGATTTTTACTTCTAAAAATTAATTGTTTATTTGTAAATTTTGGTAAGTAACTTTTTTTTAATAACTAATATGTTTAATCGAAATAAAAAAAATCGTTATAAACCTCGTTTTTTTACCGTGCGCCGTGTTAAATTCGTAACGGCCTTTAACGATTTTGGTTTTAAAGTTATGCCTTATTCCTAATATTTTTTAAAAAGGTTAAAGTATAATAATAGAAAATACGTCGCAATATAAGAAATATATTTCCCGAAATCGTTTTTATAATAGTACCGGCGTGCCGGTATTCTTTTTGTAAAGTATCTACCGTAAACATTATCGTTTCGAACGGAATGAAACGTTTACGAAAAAGCCGTTTTTAAAATTTTAACGGTATTATATAAATATACAACGTCGACATTTTAAAAAATAAACAAAGCTTTAACTCGCTTAATTCGATTACGTAAACAAAAGGCTTTAACGCGTTCGAAAGGTATTATTATGGTTTAACATAATTTTTAATTGTTAAATAAATTGGAAAAAGAAGAAAAATGGGAATAAGTAAAATTGAAAACCAATGCCGCCGCGTTAGTATAGATTCTCGGTTTGGCAAATTGGTTAAATATTGAAAATATCGATTGGTCCATTATTAACAGTATTAACTAGGGTATTATAGCCGGCGATTCCGGCGTTATTAATGAAAATATTTTAAAAGGTTTTAAGTATTTATAAATTTTTAGTAAGTTTCTAGATATCTTCGAGATTTAGGTAATATTTTTATTTAACTAAATATTTAATAAGTCCGTTTTTTTGCGTATGTTTAGGATTTTTTCTGTTTCGTATACTGGTACCTCTTTTTCTACTTTATCCTCCCGTTTTATATTAACTTTAATAATATCTACTGTTAATTCGAATAAGGAAATATGAAAACTTAAATGGAGCTTAACTTTCGCGGGTAATTTCAATTTATAATTATTTTTTGAAGTTTTTTTAATAACTTTATATAGGCCAATATATTTAAAATCGAAATTTTAATTTAAGCGTTTAATTTTAATATTTTTGGTAACTACGTAAACCATATTTCCCTGTAAGAAAGTTAATCCTTTCAACTTTTTTTGGTTGTAATATCTTTTTATTTAATTATGTATAAATTCGAGTGTTGTCTTTATTTTTATATATAGTTATTTAAGTTGTTTTAACGTTAAAATAGCTTTGACGTTAATTAAACCGTTGTTGCGTGTTTTTTATAAACCTCTGGTATAAAATCGAAATTGGTATTTATTAAGATTATTTTGATGCTTTTATAATAACTAGTATTATAAGCCAACTAGGCTATTAATAACTTTTTAACCTAATTATTTTGTTTGTAGTTAATGCAACATTATAAATACGTTTCGAAAGTTTGATTTAACTGTTTTGTTTGTTTATTTATCTAGGGATTAAATACGTTAAACAACTTATGGTTCAGGCCGATTTGTATTATAAGGCCTTATTAAAATTTAAAGGTAAACGTAATCTTTTTAGTTAAGATAATTTCCGTTAATAACTTATATACGTTAAAAATGTATCGGAAAAAAATATATGCTATTTATTTTACGTCGGTATTCTTATTATATAATAAGAAATAAAAGAATTTCCTAAATTAGTTAACGATAACGAAAATACTGTTATAATATACTTTTGTTACTGGGTTTTCGGATAAAGGTAATTTAGTAATCAAATTTATAATAATCGAGTTTTATAGTTGTTATAAAACTGGAAATGGCTGTAATTTTCCGTATGGTTTATGCCGTAAAACTTTGGCTTTAACGTAAACATCGTATTTTCGTTTGAATTTTTATATTGCCGTTTTTATTTTAAGACAATAATAAGTACGTTATAATCTTTTTAAGGTTTTATAAATCCTTGGATATTTCTGGAATAGGTATTGATGTATATCTTATATTAGGTTTTATTAATAATCTTTCAATATTTAAATATTATCTATTTGTTAATTGTTAGATAGGCTGTTATTATATGGCTGTATTTGTTAATGTAAGTTAAAAGATATTGCTTTAATCGTTACAATTTGTCGTAATTTTAAATATCCCGTTAAGATAATATTAAAGATTATATGGTTAATTTTAACCAACTTTTTTTCAAGTTAGGTTATTTATTAAAAATATTTACTTTGCCGTTTTCGGACTTTTTTTGATAAATAATAACGAAATCGTATTTCGCCATCTTTTTTGCGTAACGTGGTTATCGTTTTGTAATTTTCCATACAGTAATAAAACGGGTAAGGTTTTTGTAATTTATATAAACCTTTAGTTGGTGGAGGTTTCCTTTAAGTATATACCTGAATTCTCGAAACGCCTTAACGATAGCCATAAATTCTTTATCGGGAATAGTATAATTTAATTTTGTTTCTTTTAATTCATAAAAGTAAAAGGTAATCGGGTAAAGTATTTTCGATATTCCCGGTATTTAATTATCGCGTTTAACGTATAATTCGAAAAGTCGGTTTTTAATTCAACTAAACGTTTTAAATCGTACATAATTAATATTAGTTTATTAATGATCGTGTTTTTAATTTATTGGAAAGTTTTTTTTATTTCCGTCGTTTATTAAAATTCGTTTCCTTTTCTCGTAAAATTAAATAAACGTATTGCAATTTACTAAAATATTTAATACATTTTTGGTAATAATTAACAAATCCAATAAACGTTTATATTTCCGTTACGATAATAGGTATAAATTATTTAGTAACTGTTATGATCCTTTTTAGGCTTCTCTTAATATATTTTAAAATAATGATATATCCTAGATATTCTATTTTCTGTATGTAAAACTGATTTCTTTTGCATTAATTAACGAATTAACGTTTTGTAAAACTTAAAGAATTTAATAAACATATCTTATATGTAGTTGTTTTAACTTTTAAAGAATTAAAAGATCGTCTAAATAATATAAAACGAAAATGTTTAAGTATTTTCGAAATACGTCATTAATTATTTGTTAAAAAATTACTGGTACGTTCGTAAGTTTTATTAATGTAGTTAAATATTCGTATAATCCGTACTTCGTTTTAAAAGCCGTTTCCCATTTATGTTTTAGCTTAATTCGAATTAGGTTATACCTGTTTTTAAAATCTAAAGTAATAAATTATTTAATTCCTTATAAGTAATTTTCTATTTTAGTAATTAGTAATAAAGGTATTTTATTTTTAATAAAAATGCTATTAAAATATCGATAGTTCATTATTAATTATAGTTTGTTGTTTTCTTTTTAATATAAAAAACATAGGATATCCGGTTAAAGATATAAATGATCGAATCCATTCCTTTTTAAGGTTATCTTTCAAGTATTTACATAAGATATAAAGTTTTGTTTTGTTTAAATTATAAATAAGATAAATTTTAAATAAGGTATTTTCCTTAAGGATTATTTTATGGTTTTATTTATTGTATTTTAATAACCTCGTTTTGAGGTTTTCTTTGAAATAATCGTTTATATTATCGATATCATGATGGTATATTAACTATATTCTTTTTTAGTTTTTCGGCTTAGTATTTTAGGATTTCGTTTGTATCGCAAAATTATGCCGGGATAGTAGGTATGATACGTTAAATGCGTTTATTATGCCCTTTTCTTTTTTACGTTTCGTTTTTTTGGGTAGTAAAGTTTTTGTCGTGTTTTTATGTTTGTATTCGTCGTTTTCTTCTTTTTTTAAAATCGAATATAAAGATTTCGTTCGTTTATTTTATTTGTTAATAAGGAATAAAGTAAATTTTACTTAGTTAGTATTTTAATCGATTAAGGGGCTATATTAATACAACTATAGCTTTTTTAGGATTATATCGTATTCTTTTAACGGAACGATGTTGAAGTTAATTATTTAAATTCGTTTTTAAATAAAAATCTCGAAATGATCAATCTTACGTGTAATTTTTCTGTCGTCGTAGGCGAATGCTTAATTTTCGGCGTTTTCGGTGATATAAGGGTTCTTCTTATTTCTTTTAATAATTTAAATTGATTTATTAATTTTAAGGTAATGTAATTAGCGCTTAAAGCTTCATAGTCCACCATTACGGTATACCAGTATATCCTAATTCATATTTTCAAGGTAACTAAGTTATTATTAACTCCTGTCGTCGTATTTAAAACCCTTCTGGGAAGTTCTTGTTACCGCTTCCGGCTTTCGCCATTTTAAGGCCATTTTATAAATAGCGTCTTTTCTGTTGAGAATTTTATAAACTGTTGGACTTGTTTCGTAAATCGTTCGTATATTTTCTATATTTGCTTTGTCTGGCTTTTCTAACGGCGTAATTAAATTTCGAATTAGAACATCCTGTTTTTTGTTAATATAATCGGTTTGTTACATCACAAATATGATTTTTTAATCGTTTAATAACTTTCTATTCCGCATAAAAAATAAATTAGCTTTAGTTAGAAAATTCCGTTAACTTTTTTCGTAATTTCTTTCGCTTTCGGGAATTTATTTCGAAAATTAATTATAATTAAATTTCGGTAATAGTTGTTTAATAATATTTGTCGACGGACTTCTGGATTAGCTTTTTTTAAATCTAATAATTACATTATCCGAAATAATACGTAACGTTTTCTTAAGAACATTTTTCGCCTTCCGGCTATGTTAATATTGGTATTATATCCTCGATTTTCTTTTTATATAATAAAAGTTCGTAATTTTCGGTACCATTATTAATCTATTTGATCATAACCCGTTCGGATATAAAAGTCGAAATTTTCTTTTTATATACGTATAATTCGTTCGTAAATCCGGGTTTTTTTTTTTTTTTTTTTTTTTTTTTTTTTTTCGTAAATACTGTATTTTGATTAATTGTAGTTAATAAGGTAAAAATCCGCGCATTGTATTTTTTAAACCTATTTATTTACCGTTATTTATAAAAAAAGCTTAAATTACTTTTAATTCTTATCGCGTTTTTATTTATTTACTATCGTAACGAATATAAATTAAGTTAAGGTATTTATTACCGTTTAACCTTTCGGAGGTTTTTAGGATATTAAAAATTAATATACCTTTTTGTCGATCTTTTGCGGTATTTTGCATCGTTATATAACATGTTCTATTTTGCTACAATTATAACATTATGCCTGGCTTATGTTTTGTTGTTAAGTAATGATAAGTTTTATAAATCCTAAAGCTGTTCTATAAACAATAAGAGGTATTTTCTTGTTTTTTCTTAATTCGCCTTAAAATGTGTTATCCGTAAAATAAAATCTTTTCGTTTTTCCTGTTACCTTTCGAACTATCGGTTGTCGACTTTTATTATTTCTGTAATATATTTATCAAATATTATAAGTTATAACAATTTAATAATTTCGTTCTTAAAATCCTTCTTTAATCCCTTATAAAACATATTAATCACAATATCGTTTTCGTTGTCCGTTTATCTTACTTTTGCTATAAGGTTTTTAAATTCTATAATATACGTAAGAGCTGGTTCTTTTCAACGCAATTAAAGGATTTTCTAAGCTGTAATTCGTTTTTCGTCCGGAATTTTAAAGTTGTATTTAAGTTTATCCTTAAAATTAATATAACTAGAAAAAACTTTCCAAATGGTTATTTTTTAATTAAATTTCCCGTTTTCTCAAAAATTTCTTATAATAGATTTAAATTAATTAAAAACATCTCTTTTTAAGTAAGCAATAATATCAAGTATCTAATCTGTTGGATCGGTAAGTCCCTTAAGGAGAAAATAAATCCGGGTTTGGTTTAAAAAGCTCTAAACTTTTCTTTTTCCGTTATATAGTTAAAGTTTCTTAAGCTTTATTTTACGAAAACCCATTTGTTACGTTATAATTATCTTATTAATAAGTTGCTAAATAATAACTTTAAGCTCCCGTACTTTGTCTTAAAGTTACTAAGCCGTAAGTTTCGGAATAACTACTATTCGTATATTAATCGACATATTAACGATTTAAATATTACTTAAAATTTAGCTATATTAATAAATGAAAGTTTATAATATAAAACGGTTGAGGTAATAAATTAATTATTAAACTTAATCGTACGGATTTATAGTAATAATAATATTATAAGAAACTAAATCATAAAAAGTAAATTAATTACATCTAGTAATAACAAATACTCAAAAGTAATCTAGATAATTAAGTTATATTACAAACCAATAATATTTAAATTTAAAGAAAAGTAATAAACGTATTTATCCTTTCGGTTATTTTATAGTAATCCCTTATTAATTACCTTAAATTACGATTAATCACTGTCGCCGTCGTGATTACCAGTAATCCCATTACTGTAATTACTCCTAATTACTGGATCTACCGTAATCATAAATTACGTAACCCGAACTTCTAGTCGGAGTTTGTCTTTTTGCAGCTTCCGACCGTTTTGGAAAGGCCAAGCCTTACTGGGCCATAACATGAGGTCACCTTCGGTATATATACCAAGATATTTTAACCCCAGCTGCCAATTTTATTACATTTTGATTAAATAATTGTTTTTTTAATTACCTATATTGATTGTTATCGAATTAATTAAAGTTGATTAAATTAGTATCAATTAGTTAAGGTTCATTTAATTAATAAAATAGCTAAATATAATTAAATATAACTTAATATACAGTCGGGTTGCAAAAGTCTCGGTTTAGTCTCTATATCGCATGTTTTCCACCAGCACTTTTTAGGTTTGATTATATATAACTCCACGGTTTCTATCTGGATTTGAAAATAACTTAAAATTTAAAATATTTAGTTATTACGAAATATCGTTATTACCCTATCATAAAGGAATATCGGTTAATCGCATATTTTCTAGGCAATACTACTTATATCATCCAAAATTCGAAAATCGATATCGGAATAATTTAAAGTACAATTATATCTTTATTTTTTATAAAGTAAAATTTAAGAAAATTGCTTAATATAAAGATATTAGCGCCTTTTAACATATCTGAACCAATAATAAATTGGCTATATATGTATTTAATTAAAAAAGGTTAAAAAATAACTTGATTTTACCCAGTTTTTCAATATGAAAAATAAGCACTATAACGTATATATAAAAATTAAGATAAAGTTGACGAATATTGACATCTATATCATAAACTTAAAAAGGGCTTTAAACTTAAATTATATAGTATATTATATAAGTTATTTAAGTTTTTAGATTTTCTCGATTTTTGCCGTAGGTTTGAAATATTACTAAATTAGGTTAGCGCCATTCTTTTAAAAACTAAAGAAGCCAAATTATATACTTTGTAAATATCCATAATATTCCAATTTATATTTTATTATTATTCCGTATTGTTGTAAAAAGATTTAAGGTAGAAATATATAAGTTTGTATGAGAAAACGGCATCTACCGAGACTTTTGCAACCCCACTGCAACTGATATATAACTAAATATAGTTATGTATAATTAAACATAACTGTATATAACTAAATATAACTCTATATAATTAAATATAGTTATATATAGCTAAATATAGCTGTATATAAGTAGGTATAGTTACTGATAATTAAATATGATTATAAGTAATTAAATATTACTATATGTATCTAAATATAACTATATAAAGCTAAATATAGCTAAATATAGCTAGGTATGGCTATATATAACTAAATATAGCTGTATATAATTATATATAGTTGTAGATAATTAAATATAACTATATATAACTACATGTAACTAAATATAACTAAATATAATTAAATATAATATAATATATATTTCATTATATTTAGTTATATATAATTATATTTAGTATAACGTGCTACACCACCATTCCGGACACACCACCACTCCGGACGGTTTTTGGCACCTTGCGACAACAAATTTAAATAAAACAACCATAACACATCAAATCAAAACAAATTAATCGGATTCTTCATCGCTAGACGTATCTACAGCTTCTTCACAAGTACGCGCATTATGTCCGGGCTTGCCGCAAACGCCACACTTCCGTTCCTTCGTCTCAACCCTCTTGCGACGACTACCTTCAGCCGCTATTAGCTGGGATTTTTCACCACCCCTTTCTTTTTCGGCCAGAAAAGCTTGTCCTTCTTGGATAGTAAGTATTCCTCCTTCTTGAAGACGTTTATTTTTGGTCCTCCGACGTTTACTTAAGATGTAATTCGTTTCGCGTAATTAGGCAGTTTCTTCCCGAAAAAGAACAACTTCGTGCAAAAGTAACAAGTTACTTTTTGTCAAAAGATTAACCGATTCAACCATTCTTGTCGGCGAGCTCCCCTGGTGATTTCTAATCTTTCTCTGTAAATAACGCGCCCGTCTTTTTGTTTCTTGGATATTTCGAGGGGTTTTCGCAGGAAGGGAACGTATGGAATCGAAGGAAGTAAGTGGGGAGACGGTCGGCGTAGGTACAACTGGAGGAATTTCTAATTCGGAAAGGACGTTATTAGGATCGAATGGAACAAGCCCAGCTTTTGCGAATCCAACTTTGATATTGTCGGACGTCATGGCAGCTTTAAACGCGTCGTAAAAACCGGCGAGGAAATCTTCTTTCGCGATATGGGTATGGTAGCGTCGCATTAAATTTTCGATATAAAGCGAATAAGCGCGCTTTAAAACGGAAAAGCAGGATACGTCAAGAGGTTAAAGCCGATGGGAGGAATGGGAGGGTATGCAAAAAGTAATGATGTCGTTGTTCGCGCAGTATTCTTCGAATTCCATCGAATGGTGGCTTTCGTGGCCGTCGAGGATAAGGAGGCGTTTCGTTCCTTTCGTACGCGTTCGAGTATGTTAATCGAAATACTGGATCCATTCTAAACCCAATTCGTTCGTTATCCAGCCATTATAACTAGTTCCGACCTTCCAATCGGCTGGTAATGGGTTGTCGCGATACCAGGAACCAAGGTGGGTTTTCCCTGCCAAAATAATAAATGGCAGTACAGCCCAACCTTGCGAATTAACAGCTTGTATAACTATAACCCATTCCCGATTGCCTTATTGCGCCTATCTAGGTCTTCCACGTCTTTCGGCACTTGTAATTACCATGCCGCATGCCATCAAAAGCCCCATTAAAAAGCCCGTCTCGTCGAAGTTGTAAATATCCTCTTTTGCAATGCCGTATTTTGCAATTGTAGCCCGAACCAGCTCGAACCACTTGCGAAATACCTCCGGATTTTCGCATAATACCCTTTAATAATCAATCTTCCGATTTAAACGCGTCTGAAGCTTTTTTTGCCGTCGAACAAATCTCGACGCCCAGTTAACCCCGACGCGCTCTGCGACGCGCTGGGCTAGCAACAAATTCGCCATATCTTCAACATGCTGAAGCCGGACAGGAAACGCTCGCGTATCTAGGTCAAGGATTCGGTCGACAATCGATTTCTCTTCGGTCGGCGTTAATTTTCGCGATTCGGCTATATAGTCGCTAAAGGAAGGTGTACCGTTATATCGTTCATGCAAAGTAGATTAAGCAACTTCATAAATAGAACTAAGCTTTTTATAACTAAGCTTCGGATTTCTTTTTTTAGCCTGAACGGCTAGGTTCATCCTCGCTTCTTTTGTAAGCCGTTCCATGTTGTTGGTGTTGAGAAATGGACAATTAAAGCTTGGTGATTGGAATGTGCTAAAAACCGTCCGGAGTGGTGGTGTGTCCGGAGTGGTGGTGTAGCACGTTATACAGTTATATTTAATTATATATAGCTATATGTACGGCTATGCCTGGCCGTATACGGTTATGTCTAATTCTATATAGCTATACCTAGCTATATATAACCATTCTTAATTTTATATAGCCATACTTAATTATATATAGTTATATTTAATTACATATAACTATATTTAATTATATACAGTTATACCTAATTATATATTAACTATATCAAACTATATATAATTTTATTTAATTATACCCGTTAATTAAGTTAATGTTAATTAAGTCGACGTTAAGTAATAAAAACTTCCAAAAATTAAAGTTAGTAGCTACAAAATTAACGGCTTTTTAATAGTTTTTAAAGTATGTATTAATATCTTAGTAAAGTATAAAATAATACGATTTTGGACAAAATTATTAAAATAAGAGAGCAAGCCTTTTCGAACGCCATAGGCAGTCGATATATCAGCCTGGCGGCAGCCGAATGTGGCATTTTGCCCTATTTAGTTAGTGGTATGCTTACAGTTGGGGGGCCATAGAACTCTGGGGCCCGCGTATGACGGCTAGGCTAGTTAACCAACTATTAAACCTAATTGCACAGGTTTATGTTAGCAGTAATACTGTAAAAAACTAAGCAATAACGATAAAACCAATTACGTTTAATAATAATAAATAATTAAGAATATTTTAGGTAATTAAGTTATATTATAAGCCAGCGTTATTTAAAATTATGAAAAGTTAATAAACTTAAATATATATTAAAAAAGTTTGTTATATTTTTTCTTAAATCGCTAAATTCGCCAGCGATCCCCATAATCTTTTAAATTGCTAAACTTGCCAGCAATCCTAATAATCCTTTAAATGGTTAAATCCGCCAGCAATCTCAATAATTCCTTAAATTTCTAAGTTTGCCAGCGATCCATAATCTTTTACGTAACTGCGTACGTAATTCGTATTAAAGAATACTTATTTTAATCGTTTATAAAAGCTAAGATATATTAGGTTATACCATGATTTCTTTTTTGCGAAATCTTCGTTCCGAAAATTATAAGTTATTTTTTCTTTTTTTATGTTAAAAATAGTTAATAAAATCCAGAAACCGGTTAAACATTTTTCCAAGACCAAAATTACGGAACGCGATAATTTTCTTTTTGCCGTTTTATCAAACTTTATTTAAATAACTTTTCTTTTTTATAATAAACGTCGAAACTTAATTTGCAAGGTTTTTAAAGCGGATTTTTCCCGTTATTCTTCGAATATTTGTTACGATTAAGGTAACTGCGACGTACAAACTTTAAATGCCGTATAATTTCAAAAACTTATTTTCTAATATAGGAAACTAAAGGAAAAATTAAAAGTTATTATAAAAATCGAAATACTAGCCAAAGTTTGTACGCGTTAAATCTGGAGACAAAAGAAAATGTAGTACGATTGGATAATGAAAATTATGATACGGGGTACCGATAATTTTAAGGAATTGGAACATTTGGAACGCGAAAAAACAGGGCCAAGTGAACCCGGACCTTCCGTTCTAGCCATATAAACCTCTAATTTGACCGATTAGCTAAATGTGGTTGCTATTAATTGGTCTACCGTTAAAAACGTGGATTAAGGTGCGTTTATGACCGGTTTTGGCGTTATTGGTAAAAATTCTTTAAAAAAGATTAGGCATTCATCAAATGTTTTACGGGTTCCTAGGTGTTTTCGGAATCTGGGTAAGCTTTTTATTTAATTAAGTATTTAGTAAATCCTTTCTTTCTGCGTATATGTAGAACTCTTGTTGCTTTGTATATTAATATATATTTTTTTACTTCATTTCTTTGGTTTATTTTAACCTTAATAATATTCTTTGTTAACTTATATAAAGAAATATGAAAAACTAGATAGAATTTAACTTTCGGAAATAATTCTAATTTATAATTATTTTTCGAAATTTTCTTAATGACTTTACATTGGCCGATATGTTTGAAATTAAGCTTTTAATTTAGGCGTTTAATTTTGATGTTTTTCGTAGCTAGATAAACCATGTTTCCTTTTGAAAAAGTTAATCTTTTTAATTTATTCTGGTTATAGTATTTTTTTCATTTAATTACGTATAAATGTAACGGCTGGGTTAGTTACCCAATTATTAAACCTAATCGTACGGGTTTATGTTAATAATGGTATTGTAGGAAATTAAATAATAACAGATAAATTAGTTACGTTTAGTAATAGCAAATATTTAAGGGTAATTTAGATAATTAAGTTATATTATAAACTGGTATTATTTAGAATTATGGGAAATAATAAACGTATATATTCTATTTCTGGCTTAAGGTATCTTAAGTGGTTTAAAGCTGTTTTATTGTGTTAATAGGCTTAAATTCTTTTAAGCTCGAAACGGCTTAAACGTTAAGTTTTTACAAAACCTTATTAAACCCCTTTAAACTAGTTACGTAATTTGGTTTTATTATTGGATTCTATTATTACGAGATTCCGACCGTTTTTGGAAAAGCTAAACTTTATTAGGTTATAATACGATTTCCTTTTTTTAAGATTTTTATTTTTAAAAATTAATTATTTGTTTGTTGGGGGTTAAGTAAGTAACGTTTTATTTTTATTTTTTATTGTTGGGTATATTTCGGGTTAATTAATATATTTGGTCCAATTAAAAGGGTTTCTTTGTGTTAGCGTATTAACGTTTTTATTTTTTTAAAACGGATTAACCGTTTTGGTTTTATTATATTATCGGAATTTTTTTGTTCTCGTTGTAAATTTTAAAAATAAATTTTATAATGTTTACTATAGCTTTGGAAAGTGTACGTATTATACCAAATACGGGGGTTTTTGTAATTCCTTTAGTTTTTTCGAATTTGAATATTAGAAGTTTATTGTTGAAAAAAACCGTTTGAAACTGAAAAAGCGTGTTGTTAAGAAACAATTACTGAATATATAATAACGTTTAACCGAATTGTTTAAGCGTTTGGATCGTTTAAGAAAATAAAAGAAACTTTTTCGTTACCGGAAGCTTAAAATGTTTTGTCGTAATGTAAAAGGTACGGAAGCGATAAAGGAGTTTAAGCGTTTGAAGAAAAAACGGGAACGATTGTCCGTGAAAGTAATTACGTCGGCATAAGCCGTAGCTTTAACCGATTAGTTTGGTATTGGTATTATTGATTGGTTTAATTTTAATAACGTAAATTAAAATGCGTTTATGGTAAGTTTCGGCGTTGTTGGTAAAAGTTTTTTAGAAGGTGTTGGACGTTTATGAAATCTTTGGCAGGTTTTTAGGTATTTTCGGAATTCAGATAAATATTTTTATTTAATTAAGTATTTAGGAAGTTCGTTTTTTTTTACGTATATCCAGAACTTTCTTTGTTTCGTATATTGGTACATTTTCTTTTGTTTTATTGTTTTGTTCTGTATTAATTTCAATAATATTTGCTGTTGATTTAAGTAAGAAAATATAAAAAACTGGATAGAGTTTAACTTTCGGAGATGATTTTAATTTGTATTTATTTTCTGAAATTTTCTTAGTAATTTTATATAGGCCAATGTATTTCAAATCGAATTTTTAATTTAGGCGTTTAGTTTTGATATTTTTGGTAATTAAGTAAACTATATTTATTTTCGAAAAGGTTAATTTTTTTTAACTTTTTTTGATTGTAATAATTTTTTCATTTGGTTACGTATAAACTTAAGTTTTATTTTTATTTTTGCGTATAATTACTTAAATTACTTTGATGTTAAAATAATTTTGACGTTAACTGGACCGTTATTGTATCTTTTTTTGTAAGTTTTTAAAGTAAAATTAAAAATAACGTTTGCTGGGGTTATTTTGATTTTTAATAATAGTTAGTATTATAAGTTAATTAGGTTATTAGTAACTTTTTAATTTAATTCTTTTATTCGTGGTTAATGTAGTATCGTAAGTAAGTTTTAAGGGTTTGGTTTAACCGTTTTATTTACCCGTTTATTTAAAATTTAAACATATTAGATAATTTATAATTTAAACCGATTTACGTTATAAGGCCTTGTTAAAACTTAAAGGTAAATGTAATGTTTTATCGGAAATAATTTCCGTTAATAATTTATATATATTGAAGATATATCGAAACAAAATATATACCATTTATTCTGTATTTGTATTTTCGTGGTAAACTAAGAAATAAGAAAATTTTGTAAATCGATTAATAATTACGACAATATTATCATAATGTATTTTTATTGTTGGATTTTCGCATAAAGGAAGTTTAATAATGAAGTTTATAGTAATCGAATTTTATAATTATTGTAAAACTGGGAGTGGTTGTAATTTTTTATATGGTTTATACCGTAACGCTTTTGTTTTAGCGTAAACGTTGCATTTTCGTTTGATTTTTTGTATTATCGTTTTTATTTTAGGAAAGTAATAAGTACGTTGTAGTTGTTTTAAAGTTTTGTAAATCCCTAGATACCTATGAAGTAAGTGTTGATATATGTTCCATATTAAGTTTTATTGACATTTCTTTGGAATTTGGATTTTATTCGCTTTTTAATTATCGAGTAGGTTTTCGTTATATTGTTAGATTTTCTGGTGTAGGTTAAGGAATATTACTTTGATTATTATGATTTGCTGAAATTTTATATTTTTTTGGGGGGTAATATTAAAAATTCTATAGTTAAATTTAATTAATTCTTTTTAAATTAAATCGTTTGTTAAAGGCGTTTGTTTTGCCGTTTTTAGATTTATTTGGTAAATAATAACGAAATCGTATTCCGTTAGTTTTTTGTGTAATGTAATTATTGTTTTGTAAGTTTTCGTATAACAATGAAACGGGTAAAACTTTTGTAATAGGTATAAATTTTAATTTAGTGGAAGCTTTTTTTAAGTATATGCTTAAATTTCCGAAAAGCTTTAATAATAGCTATAAATGTTTTGTTAGGAATGTTATAGTTTAGTTTTGTTTTTTTTAACTTGTAAAAATAAAAAGTAATGGAGTAAAATACTTCGTAATTATTTCGGTATTCAATTACTGTATTTAACGCAAAATCCGAAAAGTCGGTTTTTAATTTAACTAGGCGTTTTGGATTATATATAATTAATATTGGTTTATTAGTAATTGCGTTCTTAATTTATTAAAACGCTTTTTCGGTTTTTATTATTTATTTAAATTCGTTTCCTTTTTTGCTAAGGTTGGATAAGGTGTTGTAATTTTATTAAAGTACTTGATGAATCTTCGGTAATAATTAGCGAATTTAATACTTGCTAGTATTTCTGTGATAATAGTAAGTGTAGGTTATTCGGTAACTGCTGTAATCTTTTTCGGCTTTATCTTGATATGTCCGGGGTTAATAATATGTCCTAAATATTCCATTTTTTGTATATAAAATTAACTTTTTGCGTTAATTAATAGATTAACGTTTTGTAAAGTTTGAAAGACTTAATGAATATATTTTGTATATGTTTTCTTTAACTTTAAAAAAATTAAAATGTTGTTTAAATAATATATACCAAAAATATTTAGATATTTTCGATATACGTAATTAATTATTCGTTAAAAAGTTACTGGTATACTCGTAAGTTTTATTAATGTTATTAAATATTCGTATAATTCGTATTTCGTTTTAAAAGCCGTTTTTTTATTCGTACTTTGGTTTAATTCGCATTAAGTTATATTTATTTTTAAAATTCAAAGTAATAAATTATTTAATTCCTTACAAACGATTTTTTGGTTTACCGTGCAAAGCTATTCTCTGTAAGGCCTTCAAGGACCCAGCTGAACCGTGGCCAGCGGGCATAAGGTTCACCAGGGCCGAAGCTTGTCGGCAACCACCAGTCGGAATCGGAGTGAGGCATGGGACTGAGGTGTGCAATCTATCCAAACCGTGAAAACCCATTTGAAGAGTTATCGTGTTCCAAGATACTGGGTATAGTATCTATCGTGAAAATTAATCGTGGCATGATTTCTGTGTATTAGCTCAGCCTTGTTTTCCAGGCTTGGACCTATATTATTTACCTTGCACAAACGATTTTTTATTGCGATAATTAATAGTAAAAACGTTTTATTTTTGACGATAATATTATTAAAATACCGACAATTTATTATTAATTGTAATTTGCTGTTTTCTTTAGTATAAAAAACATAAAATAACCGGTTAAAGTTGTAAATCGTCGAATTTATTTTATTTGGAGTTCGTTTTTTAGGTATTTTCGTAGGATGTAAAACATTATTTCGTTTAAATTGTAAATGGGATAGAACTTAAGTAAGATACCTTTTTTAAAAATTATTTTATAGTTTTATTCGCTGTATTTTGGTACTTTCATTTTAAGTTTTTTTTGGAATAGTTGTTTGTATTTGCGATATTGTAGTGGTACATTAATTATGTTTTTTTGGCTTTTCGAGTTGATATTTTAGAATTTCGTTTATATTGTAAAGTTGTGTTCGGATAATGGCTATGATACGTTTAATACGTTTGTTATACCTTTTTCTTTTTGCGTTATATTTTTTTAGGTAATAAGATTTTTGTTGTATCTTTCTATTTGTATTCGTTGTTTTTTTGTTATTAATCGAATATAAAATTTTCGTTTGTTTTTTTAGCTTGCCGATAGAATGTAAAGCAAATTTTCCCTGGCCAGAATCCTAATCGGTTAAGGGGTTATATAATATAATTATAGCTTTTTTAAAATTATATCGTAATTCTTTAACAAAACGATATTAAAATTAATTATTTTGATTTGTTTTTTAACAAGAATTTCGAAATAATTAATTTTGCATATAATCTTTCCGTTATCGTAAATAAATACCTAATTTCCGGCATTTTCGGCGATGTAAGGATTTTTTTTATTCTTTTATAGCAGTCTAAGGTGACTTAATAATTTCGGGGTAATATAATTAACGTTTAAAGTTCCGTAATCCATTATTGCGGTATACTAATATATTTTAATTCGTATTTCTAAGGTAATAAAGTTATTATTAACTTTTATTCTCGTATTTAAAGTTATTTTGGGAAGTTTTTATTGTTATTCCCGGTTTTCGTTATTCCGAAGCTTTTTTACAGGTAATATCTTTTTTTTGAGAACTTTATAAGCTGTTGGATTTGTTTCGTAAATAGTTCATATGTTATTTGTATTTGCTTTATTTAATTCTTTTGGCGGCGCAGTTAAGTTTTAAATTGGAGAATTTGTTTTTATTAATATAGCGGATTTGTTATATCGTAAATGTTATCCTTTAATCCTTTAATAACTTCTTATTTTACGTAAGGGATTGATTAACTTTGATTAAAGAATTCTGTTAATTTTTTTCGTAATTCCTTTCGTTTTCGGGGATCCGTTTTAAAGCTTAGCTGTCATTGGATTTCGGCGATGGCTTTTTGATAATGTCTGTTAATAAATTTCTGGATTAATTCTTTTTAGGTTTGATAATTGCATTATCCGAAATAATATATAAAATCCTTTTAAAGGTATCTTTTCTTTTCCGGGCATATTAATATTAATATTATGTTTTCGATTTTCTTTTATATAGTAGAAGTTTACAATTTTTAGTATTACTGTTAGTTTTCCTTGTTATATCCCGTCCGGATATAAAAGTTGAAACATCTTTTTATATATAAGTAATTCGTTTATAAATCCATTATTTTTCCTTTACGTAGATAAGGTATTAGGATTAGTTGCAATAAATGGGCTGGATATTCGTATGTTAAGTTTCTTAAATTTATCTATTTATAGCTGCTTGTAAGAAAGCTTTAGCCGCTTTTAATCCCTGTTACGATTCCTTTTGTTTATCGTTGTTGCGAATATGGATTATATTAACTTATTTATGGCCGTTTTGACTTTTTAATAATCTTTGGAATATTAAAGTTTAATGTATTTTTGTCGGTTTTTTGTAACGTTTTATATCGTCGGGTAACGTATTTTATTTTGTTATAATTATAACATTATACCTAGCTTATGTTTTATTATTAGGTAATATTAAGTTTTATAGGTTTTGGAGTTGTTTTAAAGAAGGTAAAAGATGTTTTGCGCCTTTTTCTTTAATTAGCGTTGGAATATTTAACCCGTAAGTGAAATGTTTTCGGTTTTTTTTTTGTCGTTTTTCGAATTGTCGGTTGTCGATTTTTACCGTTTTCGTGATGTATTTGTTAAGTGTTGTAGGTCCTAGGATTTTGATAATTTCGTCCTTAACATTTTTTTTTCAGACCTTTATAAAATACGTTAATTAAAGTATCGTTTTTTTATCCTTTTATTTTGTTTTTGCCATAAGGTTTTTAAATTTTATAACGTACGGAGAAGCTGGTTTCTTTTTTTTTACATAGTTAAAAGATTTTCTGGGCTGTAATTTCTCTTTTATCCGGATGTTTAAAGTTATTTTTAAGTTTGTTTTCGAAATTGACGTAATTAAAGAAAACTTTGCGAATAGTTTCTTCTTAATTAGATTTCCCGTTTTCTAAGTAGTTTTTTATGGTAGGTTCAAATTAATTAAAGGCGTTTCTTCTTAAATAAGCGGCAATAACGAGAATCTGATTCGTTGGATTAGTAAACCCTTTAAAGCGAAAGTAAACTTAAATTTAGGTTAAGAAACTTTAATGTTTTTTTTTTCGTTGTAAAACTGAGGTTTTTTAGGTTTTATTTTGCGAAGGTTTCTTTGTTAAGCTGTTATTACTTCGTTAGTAAGTTGTTAAATAATAGTTTTAGATTTCTTAATTTTATCTTAGAATTATTAAGCCGTAGGTTTTAAGGTAACGGTTATTTACGCATTAGTCGACATAATGAAGATTCGAATATTACTTAAAGTTTAACTGTATTATTAAATAAAAGCTTATAATATATAACGGCTAGGTTAATTAATTAATTAAACCTAATCGTGCGGATTTATGTCAGTAATAGTACTCTAGGAAATTAAGTAATAACAGATAAATTAGTTATATTTAATAATAGCAGATATTTAAAGGCAATTTAGGTAATTAAGTTATATTATAAGCTGGCATTATTTACGATTATGGGAAATAATAAACGTATATATTTCATTTCTGGCTTCAAGTATTTTAAGTAATTTAAAGTTGTTTTGTTATATTAATATATTTGAGTTTTTTAAGTCCGAAACGGCTTAAACGTTAAGCCTTTATAGAACCCTATTAAGCCCCTTTCAACCAGTTACGTAACCTGGTTCTACCGTCGGATGTTGTTACTACGAGACTCCGACCGTTTTTAGAGAAGCTAAGCCTTGTTAGGTTATAATCATAAATTCGAATTTTGTTTTTATTTCTATACATAATTATTTAAATTATTTTGTTATTAATATAACGTTATATACCACCTCTCCGCTTACACCACCTTGCCGCTCGACTTTTTGACTATTTTAACTCTTTAAGTTTAATCGTTTGTTTTTTAACAACCACAACATAAAACGGTTTACAAAAGAAACAAAAAATAAACTTGGCCATCGAAACTAAAAAGAAAAGCCCCAAAATTAATTATAAACGTTTTTATGTAATATATGGCGTCCCCGAAACCACTTTAAAAAACCGATGTAACGGTATAACTTTTCGAACCGACATTATTCTTAATTTACGAAAGTTAACGCCGACCGCAAAGAAATCGATTGTCGACCGAATTTTTGACTTAAATACGCGAGCATTTCCTATCCGGCTTTAATATGTTAAAAATATGGCGAATTTGTTGCTAGCCTAACGCGTTACAAAACGCGTCGGGATTAATTAAATGTCGAGATTTATTCGACGGTAAAAAAAATTCCAAACGCGTTTAAATCGGAAAATCAATTAGTAAAAAGTATTATGCGAAAATCCAGAGATATTTCGCAAATGATTCGAGCTGGTTCGGGTTATAATTGCAAAATACGGCATCGCCGGAGGAAATATTTACAATTTCGACGAAACTGGTTTTTTAATAAAGCTTTTAATAACATGCGGTATAGTAATTACAAACGCCGAAAAACATGGAAAACCTAAATATGTTTAATAAAGTAATCGGAAATAAGTTATAGTTATATAAAGTATTAATTCGCAAAATTGGGTTATACCGTTATTTATTATTTTAACGGGGAAAATTTACCTTAAATCCTAATATCGCGATAATTTATTATCCGCCGATTAAAAAATCGGAATTAATTATAATAATTAGATAACAAACGAATTAAGTTTAAAATAAATTTAGCATTTCGATAAACCTATTCGAACGCGTATGAAAAGAACGAAACGTTTCCTTATTTTCGACGGTTACGAAAGTTATTATTCGATAGAATTCGAAAACTATTACGCGAATAACGATATTATTACATTTTGCATACCTTTTTATTTTTTCCATCGATTTTAATTTTTCGACGTATCTTGTTTTTCCGTTTTAAAACGTACTTATACGTTTTATATCGAAAATTTAATACGACGTTATTATACCTATATCGTTAAAAAAGATTTTCTTGCCGGGTTTTTAATACGTTCAAAGTTACTATAACGTCCGATAATATCAAGTCCGGTTTCGCAAAAGTTAAACTAATTTTATTCGATCTTAATAACGTTTTTTCCGATTTAGAAATTCCTCCAGTTGTACCTACGCCGACCGTTTTGCCGTTTACTTCCGCTGGTTTTATTTTTTTCCCACCGTCGAAAACCTTTCGAAATATACAAGAAACAAAGAAACGGAGATAATACTTGCAAAGAAAAATTAGAAATTACCAGGGAAGCTCGCCGACAAAGATAATTAAATCCGTTAATTTTTTAATAAAAAGTAACTTAATACTTTTGTACAAAAACGTTCTTTTTAAAGAAGAAACCGCCAAATTACGCGAAACTAATTATTTTTTCAGCAAACGCCGAAAAATTAAAAACAAACGTTTTTAAAAAAAAAGGAATACTTATTATACAAAAAAACAAGCTTTTCTGGCCGAAAAAAGGGGTAGTAAAAAAATGCAGCTAACAACGGTTAAAGATAGTTGTCGTAAAAGGGTTAAAACGAAAGAACGGAAATATAACATTTACGGCAAGTCCGGATATAATGCGCGTACTTATAAAAAAGCTGTAGACACGTTTAGCGACGAAAAATCCGATTAGTTTAATTTAATTTATCGCGTTATAGTTGTTTTATTTAGATTTGTTATTGCGAAATGCTAAAAACCGAGCGGCGAAGTGGTGTAAGCGGGAAGGTGATGTGAGACGTTAATCTTAATGTTAATTAAAACGTTATTACGTATTTTTTGGTAAATATCTGGTATAGAATTAAAATTGACGTTTGTGAAAGTTATTTTAATCCTTTTATAATAGTTGGTATTATAAGTTAATTAGGTTATTAATAATTTTTCAACTTAATTATTTTATTTGTAATTAATATAATATCGTAAGTAGGTTTCGAAAGTTTAACTTAACCGTTTTATATGTTTATTTCTTTTAAATTTAAAGCTGTTAAATAATTTATAATTTAAGCCGATTTATGTTATAAGGCTTTGCTAAAACTTAAAAATAAACATAGTTTTCTAATTTAAGATTATTTTTTAATAATTTATATAAGTTTAAAATATATCGAAAAAAATATAAGTTATTTGTTTTACGTCCGTGTTTTCGTAATAAGGCAAAAAATGAGAACGTTTCGTAAATGGATTAACGATTACGAAAATGTAATCGTAATATATTTTTATCGCCCGGTTTTCGGATAAGGGAAGTTTAATAATGAAATTTATAATAATCGAATTTTATAGTTGTTATAAAATTAAAAATGGTTGTAATTCCCCGTATAGTCTGTAACGTAGAGCTTTAACCTTAACGTAAACGTGGCATTTTCGCTTAAATTTTTATATTATTGTTTTTATTTTAAGAAAATAATATGTGCGTTATAGTTGTTGTAAAGTTTTATAAACTCTTGGATATTTATAAAGTAAGTGTTGATATATATCCTATATTAAGTCTTGTTAATAGATTTTTAAAACCTGGATTTTGTTTGCTTTTTGATTGTCGGGTAAGCTGTTGTTATACCGTTGTACTTTCTGCCATAAATCGGAAGGTATTACTTTAATTATTAGATTTTGTCGTAATTTTAAGTGTTGTTTTGGGATGACATTAAAGATTTTGTAGTTAACTTTAACCAAATATTTTTTTAAGTTAAGTCGTTTGTTAAAAGCGTTTTTTTAGTATTTTCGGATCTTTATTAATAAATAATAATAAAGTTGTATTTCGCTAATCCCTTTACGTAACGTAATTATCGTTTTGTAAGTTCTTGTATAGTAATAAAACGAGTAAAATTCTTATAATCGGTATGTACTTTAATTTAATAGAAAGTTTTCTTTAAGTATATGTACAAATCTTTGGAATATTTTAACGATAACCAAAGATTTCTTTTTCGAAAATGATAATTTAACTTCACTTTTTTTAATTTGGAAAAATACAAAGTAATTAAGTAAAGTATTTTTTAATCGTCTCGGTATCCGATTACCGCGTTTAACGCATAATCCACAAAGTCGGTTATGGGTTTTATTAAGCGTTTTGAATTGTATATAATTAATATTATTTTATTAATAACTGCGTTTAAAATCAGTTAAAGTTTTTTGGGATTTTTATTATTTATCAAAATTCATGGTTTTTAATTAAATTTAATAACAATAACATAGCTTTACTGAAATATTTAATGAACTTTCTAGAATAATTAGCGAATTTAATAAATACCTGTATTTCTGTAACGGCAATAGACATAAGTTATTCGGTAACTGCTGCGATCTTCTTTAGATTTATTTAAATATATTTTAAAGTAAGGGTATATCCTAGATATTCATCTTTTTGCGTATAAAACTATCTTTTTTTGCGTTAATTAATAAATTAACGTTTTATAAAACTTAAGAAACTTAATAAACGTATTCTGTATGTGCTTTTTCCGACTTTGAAAAAAATCAAAATATCGTCTAAATAACATATAATAAAAACGTCCAAATATTTTCTGAGTAGATAATTAACTATTGGTTAAAAGGTTATTAGTACGTTTGTAAATCTTATTAATATAACCAAATATTCGTATAATCCGTATTTCGTTTTAAAAGCCGTTTTTTATTAGTATCTTCGCTTAATTCGAATTAAGTTATACCCGTTTTTAAGGCTTAAAGCGGTAAAGTATTTAACTTTTTATAAATAATTCTTTATTTCGGTAATTAATAATAAAAGTGTCTTATTTTTAATGGTAATATTTTTAAAATGTCTATAATCTATTATTAGTCGCAATTTGTTCTTTTTTTTTTTTAGTATGAAAAACATAGAATATCTACTTAAAGATATAGATCGTCGAATCCATCTTTTTAAAAATCTATTTTTAGACATTCGCGGAAAATGTAAAGCTTTATTATGCTTAAACTATAAATAGAATAAAAATTGGGTAAAGTACTTTCTTTAAGGATTATTTTATAATTTTATTCGTTAAACTTTGGTAATTTCGGTTTAAGTTCTTTTTTAAAATAATTGTTTATATTTACGATGTTATGGTAATATGTTAATTATATTTTCTTTTAATTTTTCGGGTTAATAGTTTAAATTTTCGTGTATGTTGCAAAGTTATATCCGGATAATAATTATAATGCGTCGAATGCGTTTGTTATAACCTTTTTTTATGTCGTATTTTTTTAGGTAATAATGTTTTTATCGTAATTTTATGCCTGTATTCGTCGGTTTTCTTCTTTTATTAATTAAATATAAAATTCTTTGTTTTCTTGGTTTATCGATGAAGTATAAAATAAATTTTACTTGGCCAGTATTTTAATTATTTAAACGATTATATTAATATAATTAAAAACCTTTTAAAGTTATGTTTTAATTCCTTAACGGAATGATATCACAATTAATTATATAAATTCGTTTTCAAATAGGAATTTCGAAGAAATTAATTTCGCGTATAATTTTTCCGTTGTCGTAAGCAAATGCCTAACGTCCGACATTCTCGGCGATATAAGGGTTTTTCGTATTTTTCTTATAGCAATCTAAGCTAATTTATTAATTTCGAAACGATATAATTAACGCTTAAAACTCCGCAATTTATTATTAATATCTTACCTTACCAAATCGCGCGCATTACCGAATTACGCGGTTTTTTTGTTACTTTAATTACTTAATTTAATTATATATATTTTAACATTAATAACATAAAACGGTTTATAAAGAATACCAGGTTAAATTATCTTTTTAAATTAAAAAATTAAATTCGATATTTAATTATAAACGGTTTCATATTATATATAATATTTCCGAATTTATCTTCAAAACTCGAATTTATAATAAATCTTTTCGAACCGATATTATTCCGAATTCGCGGAAGTTAAAATTAATTAAAGAAATCGGTTATTTACCAAATCTTTAATTTTAATACATAAACGTTTTTTATCCGGTTTTAATATATAAAATATTGGAAGTATATTATTTACTTAACGTGTTACGAAACGCGTTAAAATTAATAAAGCGTCGAGATCTGTTCGACGGCAAAAAAGAAAACGTAAAACGCGTATAAATCGAACAATGAATTATTAGAAAGTATTATGCGAAAATCCGAAAATATTTCGGCAATAATTCGAATCAATTCGGGATATAATTGTAAAATATAATATCGCAAAAACGAATATTTATTATTTCGACACAACGAGTTCTTTAATAAAACTTTTAATAATATACGATATAATAATTCTAAATACCGAGAAATGTACAAATTTTAAAGAAACTTAATAAAATAATTAGAAATAAGTTATTATTATATAAATTATTAATTCGTAAAATTAAGTTATATTATTATTTATTATTATTGCGACAAGAATCTATTTTGAATTTTAATATTATAATAATTCGTTATTTATTAATTAAAAAATCGGAATCAACTATAATAATTAAAAACCGAATGAATTAAATTTAAAATAAATTTAATATTTCGATAAATATATTCGAACGCGTATAAAAAACGAAACGTTTTTTATTTTTAACTGTTACAAAAACTACTATTCGATAAAACTCGAAAGATATTGCGTATATAACGATATTATTATAGTTTGCATATTTCTTTATTTTCTTTTTATTAATTCTAATTTTTCGACGTATTCTTTTTCTATTTTAAAACGCGTTTATACGTTTTCTATCGAAATTTTAATACAACGTTATTATATTTATATCGCGGAAAAGGATTTTTTTGCCGGTTTTTACACTACGCTTGAAATTATTATAACGTCCGATAATATTAAATCCGGTTTTGCTAAAACTAATGTTATTTTATTTAATTTTAACAAGGTTTTTTCCGATTTACAACATTTTTTAATTATACTTACGTCGACCGTTTCGCTACTTACCTCCGCCAGTTCTATTTTTTCTCTACCGTCCAAAAGTTTACGAAATATATAAAAACAAAAAAACTAATATAATACTTACAAAAAAGATTGAAAATTAGTAGGGGAGCCCGCCGACAAAAATAATTAAATCGGTTAATTTTTTAATAAAAAGTAATTTAATACTTTTATACAAAAACACTTTTCTTAAAAAGAAACCGCTAAATTACGCAAAACTTACAATTTTCTTAACAAACACCAAAAAAACCAAAATAAACGTTTTTAAAAAAAATATTTATTATATAAAAGAAACAAGCTTTTTTAGCCAAAGAAGTTAACGAAATACAGTTAGTAATAATTAAAAATAATTATTACGAAAGGTTTAACCGAAATAACAAAAATATAACATTTACGGCAAACCCAGATATGATATACGTATTTATAAAAGAATTATAAATAGGGTTAATAACGAAAGATCAGATTAATTTAAATTAATTTATTGCTTTATAATTATTTTATTAGGATTTATTATTATAAAATATTAAAAACCGCGTAATTTGATAATATGCGCCATTTGGTAATATAAAACATTACGATATACCAATATATTTTAATTCGTATTTTCAAAATAACACAATCGTTATTAACTTTCATTATTATATTCATAATTATTCTAGGAAGCTTTTATTACCGTTTCCTGCTTTTTTTATTTTAAGCCTTTTTCATAAATAACATCCCTTTTTTAAGGATTTTATAAGTTATTAAATTTGTTCCGTAAATCGCTCGCATACTTTTCATACCTGCTTTAATTAGCCTTTTTAGCGGCATAGTTAAATTTTAAGTTAGAAAATCTTTTTTTTGTTAATATAGCCGGTTTGCTATATCGCAAATATTGTTTTTAAATTTTCTAATAACCTCATATCCTATATAAAAAATTAATTAATTTTGGCTGGAAAGTTTTACTAGCTGTTTTCGTAATTCTCTCCGTTTTCGAATATTTATTTCAAAAACTAACTGTAACTAAATCTCGGTTATAACTTTTTAACAATGTTTATCGATAAGCCTTTAAATCAATTGTTTTTAGATCGAATAATTACACCATCCGAAATAATACGTAAAATCTCCTTAAAGGGATCTTTCGCCCTTTAGCCATATTAATACTAATATTATGTTTTCGATTTTTTCTTATATAATAAAAGTTCCCAATTCTTGGTATTACTATTAGTTTTCCTAATTATATCCTGTTCGGGTATACGAATCGAAACCTTCTTCTTATATAGGGTAATTTGTTTAAAGATTGGTTATTTTTCTTGGACGTAAACAGGATACTGGAATTAATTACAATTAATAAAATAAAAATCCGCGTACCGGACCTTTTAAACCTACCTTTTTATTACTGCCTATAAAAAACCTTAATTACTTTTAATCCCTATCGCGCTTTTTCGTATTCGTCATCGTAACGAATATAATTTATATTAACTTACCTATTACCGCTTTGATTTTTTGGTAATCCTTCGGGTATTAAAATTTAATACACTTTTTTATCAATCTTTTACAACGCTTTATATTATCGCGCAACATGTCCAATTTTGCCGCAATTATAACACTACACCTAACTTATATCTCGTCGTTAAGTAATACCAAATTCTATAAGTCTTAAAACTATTTTATAAAAAGTAAAAAGTACTTTACATTTTTTCCCTAATTAACCTTATAATATCTAACCCGTAAAATACAATATCCTTTTTCTATCGTTTTTCGAACTGCCGATTATCGGTTTTAACTGCTTTTATAATATATTTGTTAAATATCGTAAATCGTCAGAGCCTACTTACTTTATCCTTAACATTTTCCTTTAAACTCTTATACAATACATCAATTAAAATATTATCTTCCTTATCCATCCACTCCACTTTTTCTATAAAGTTTTTAAACTTTACAATATATTTAAAAGTTTTTTTTGGCGCCGTTAAAGGAAATTTCAAGCTACAACGCGTTTTTCGTTTAAATTTTCGAAATTACTGTTAAGCTTGTTTTCGAAATTAATATAACTAAAAAAAATCTCCTTAATAATCTTTTCTTAATCGGACTTTTCTTTCTTTAAAAAGTCTCTTATAATAAACTCGAATTAATTAAACGCGTTTTCTTCCAAACAGGCTGCGATAACGAAAATCTAATCCGCTAAATCGATAAATCCCTTAAGGCGAAAAAAAACCCGAGCCTAAATTAAAAAACTTTAAACGTCTCCTTTTTTATTGTAAAACTAAGGTTTTTTAAGTTTCATTTTACGAATATTCACGAGCGTTAGTTAAACTGCTACTAGTTAATTAATAAATTAATAAATAATAATCTTAAATACCCGAATCTTATTTTAAAATTATTAAGCCGTAAATTCCAAAATAACTATTATCTATACGTTAATTAACATATTACTAGTTCGAATATTACTTAAATTCTAACTGTATTACTAAATAAAAGCTTATAACGTATAACGGCTAAGTTAATTTATTAATTATTAAACGTAATTATATGGGTTTATATTAATAATAATATTATGGAAAATTAAATAATAACGATAAAAGTAATTAGGTTTAATAATAATAAATAACTAAATATAATTTGAATAATTAAGTTATATTACAAACTAACGTTATTTAAAATTAGAAAAAAGTAATAAACGTATTTATATACTGAAATAATTTATTATGTTTTTTCTTAAATCGCTAAACTCGCCAGCGATCCCAATAATCCCTTACGTGACTGCGTACGTGACTCGTATTGGAGAATCCCTGTCTTGATCATTTGTGGAGGCCAAGATATGTTGGGTCATAACACCGAGGGTGGCATGCGTAGCACTTTAAAAGTCCCCTCAGTGGCACAACTTTGGGGCCCAGCAGTGCAGAGTCTGCAGACAGTTCGCGGTGTGATGGAGAAACTCAGCCTTACCAAGCGCAAGGACTTCCTGATTGGGGTTGCGCAACCCTGGCCTCACATCAGCATATCCGAACTTGGATGACCTCGTGCGTGACCTGGTCTCACATCAGCATATCCGAGCTTGGATGACCTCGTGCGTGATTGGTCCGCACTTTCTCAGAATTCCCTAATCGGGTAGAGTAAAGGCAATGGGGCAGGACAGGACATGGATACTCGAACAATACTGAATACTGCACGTGGCAAGTAGCATTGCCCAAATGGCCCGACTCTGGATGGTGCATGTCACGGCGTTCTAGACCTTATGGTCACCTCGGCCGTCGCGGTGCACCGGCCCAGAGAAGGTGCCCAGAAATGGTGAGGACAAGCACCTCGCGTACTCCCATCGCATTTCTGGCTTGTGTCCTCTGTCGGCGAGAAATGTACATAAGTCGACAGGATCAACCTGAGACTTCCAAGGACAGACTGGAGCACTGATCACCCATCACACTCACTCAAGCCCTCTCGTCCCTTCCCTCTACCTACTCCACCTCGCACCATGCACACCTCTTACCTTCTCGTTGGCGCCGCCGGGCTTGTCCCTGCCCTCGTCGCGGCCCAGCACCCCGAGATGCTGAAGCGCGGCGTCGACTGTGTGTTCGCCACCGGCCCAGATCGGGGGGCCACGTGCGAGTCCTTCGCAAGTGGCTGGGGTCTCTCGGTAGAGGAGCTGCAGAAGCTCAACCCGGGTGTCTCTTGTCCCAACATTGTAGTCGGCCAGGACTACTGCGTCATCGGCGAGGTCACGGCTGATCCCACCACTACCAGCAGCACTGCCAAGCCGACCACCACCAGCACCACTTCCAAAGTCTCGACAACTAGCACGACCCTGAAGACCACGACGTCCTCCACCACGAGTGCTCCCGCTCCGAGCAACTCGCCTGCCATGCCGGGCCTCGCGGACAACTGTGACAAGTTCTACAAGGTCTCCTCGGGCGACACCTGTGACGCCATTGCCAAGAAGAACTCCATCACTGTGGCCCAGTTCCGCAGCTGGAACTCCGAGATTGACGCTAGTATGTGATTCCCCCTTCAGCTAATATCTCTGAAAAAGAAAACCACCACTGACAACCTCTTTTCCTCCCAAAAACAGACTGCAGCAACCTCTGGCTCGACTACTACGTCTGCGTCCACACCCCCGGCGCGGCTACCCCTCCCACCACCACCACAACCACCAGCAAGGCTCCCGAGCCCACCAACACCGGGCCCCAGCCGCAGATGCCCGGCATCGTGTCCAACTGCAAGAAGTTCTACAAGGTCAAGTCCGGCGACGGCTGCGCGGCCATCGCCAAGGCCAACAACATCTCGCTCACCCAGTTCTTCGCGTACAACACCGCTGTCGACTCGAACTGCAGCAACATCTGGCTGGACTATTACGTCTGCACTGGCGTCTAAACAGCATGGTGAAGCATGGTCTTGCAGCTGTATTTGCAACAATGGGGTCCTGGGGGGGCCAACGGGGCCAATGCCTGTCGATCGATGGCAAGGGGTGATGGAAAATAACATCAAGGCGGCATGGAGGTGTCATTTGGGAGGAGACCCGATTGCATATAAACTGTTTTTCTTTGAGAGCTATATACCTTTCGCGGCTGTTTTCTTTCTATGTATATATTTGAAGTGGCTCATATATCGCCTTTGGGGGATGATCTGATGTGATATTTCAAAGGCATGAATGTTAAAGTTTCTAAACTCTTTAAACTCTTTAAACTTTCTAAACTCTCTAAACTTTCTAAATTCTTTAAACTCTTTAAACTCTCTAAACCCGGCAGATTGTGAATCCTTAATAAACTGGTTGATGTTAACAGCGGAGACAAACTCATTTTCGATATTCCTAAGTCTTAACTCAAGTTCTAAAGCTGGGCGGCTACTTTACGCGATAGTTGTTATATGCTTCCAATTATTTCAATAATTACTTTACAGCTCACAGTCCGGATTCGAACTGGTTCCTCCCTTCGCGTAGTTGTTTTTCACAATCCAGCTTATACAACTCAGCTATTTGATCGGCGTCTTACAAGTTTATTTTCGTCCTAGGCAGATACGAGGCGATTTGCAAAACTTAGTATTGCTTGTCGTGTTTATAGAAGAAAAGATCACTTACCTCATTTTAGATAACCAAATATATTCCTATTATCAGATCGTTAGACAGGGATTTTATAAGGTAAGAACTGTACAAAACTAGCCTGGTGTAATTATAGTGGATAGTTTCCACTTTTGACTTTTATTACCCTCGTAGCCTATACAAAATAGAGATGACGCTGTTCGCGGACGGGCTGCTGACGTACGTTTAAATACATTGTTTGCTTCTTCGGCTCGGTATCTACATCACCGATGTGAGGTTTCGTAGTCCAATCGGTATTTAAGCATCCGACGTAATACGGCTAATGAGACGCTATATAGATGTTTAGAAATATCAAGTAAATGTTACGGTATCCCATTTTCCCCCTTAGGGCTAGGGTTACTATAGGTTCCGTCAGGATAATATAACGTTTATTAGGTTGTTTAAAGTTAGTAAATTAATCTCACCTTTTAAATAGTACTTTAGCGCAATTATCACTTTATCTAGGAAACGGCCCGTTTATTAATCAACTTCTTATTTTAAAGCTAGCTAAATAAAAATTAACTAATAAATAATAATAAAAGTTAGAATTAACTTTATAAGATTATAAACGCCTTTATTATTTCCTATTATAGTAATTAGTTAATAATAAAGCTTTGGAGTTATACCGAAAGCTAATACCGGTACGAATTCTATCAAGTATTCTATTTACTAGTACTGTTAACTACGTAATCACCTTGCTAGTTACTTTAATCGTTTCGTATAAGGCGTAAACCGCTTTATTTTCGAAACGATTAATTATATACGATAACTATTATATTATTATATAAGATTTATTATTAGTAATAAAAACGATTAAGCTTTTCAGATTTATTAACGTTTAGCTTAATATATCGCTTTTTCGTAATTAAACGTTAGTTCGAAAAAGATTATAAAAAGCGATAACGGTAACGATAACGAAGTTAATTTACAGGGTTTATTATAAAATGCTTACGTTAAGGAATTAAACATTTTTATATATTTATATTAAAATAGTTCTACTGTAAAGTAAAAAGCTATAAAATATAACTAAGCTGCGTTTACATAGTATAGATAAATAATATAAATATTATAAGTAAAAAGCTAAACCATGTTTCTTACGTCTATTACGGGTATTATTACGCTTATTAGTTTTACGGTCGCTAAAGCGCTAGCGTTCCGGTATAATAAGGCCGCCGTAGTACCGTAATAGTACTCTTTTATCTATTCCGATAAATAAGCGGTTGGGATTTAAATCTTATAATAAACGCTTATTTAACTTAATAACGCCTTATAAAGATATACGAATAGTAGTAACCTATGTCTTTACCGACGAATAAAGCAGGTATGTTATAGCAGAAATTATTTAAAATATATTAGCTTTAAGTAAAATATAGCTTTATAAAAGAAATCCAACCTGTGCTATAACGTTAATAACCTTTATTTCGGAAGTGAAAGGTAAAAGATCCGATAAATTTAAATCTATATATTCGGATATTACGGATACGCCGTTATTTTGTAATAAAAGGTTAATAACGGAATAATGTTTAAATAATTTAATTTAGCCATATTTTTAAAGTCGGAAATAAACATATAAGGGATTTCTTGGATATTACCAGTTAACGGTTTTAATATTTAGGATAAATACCGATTTAGCCGTTCGAAATCATTGTTATATATTTATAATCTAGAATGGGATTGCGATTTATATAAATAAAAGAAAAGTCTTACGGAGGGGTAAAGTTATAATTCCGGGGAAATTATGGCCGGTATTCGGAAAATATATTTTAGTTAAAAAACAAAAATTAAATAATCGAAATATATAAATTTAATTAAGCTTAGTTAAAGTTTGTAACAGTTATTATTTAAATATATATTACCTTTACGGTAAAATATAAAGCTTATTTAATAACCTTTTATAGCCAAAAGCGCCTATGTTAATAGTTTGTAGAAAAAACTAACGTTATTAACGTAAAAAAAAACCGCGCATTTTTACTTTTTACGTTTTATAACAGGATAAATCAAATGAACATACCTTTACCAAAGCAAACCTTAAGCGTATATTTAAATGCTTTTCAAATAAAAAATATTAAGCAGCAATTATCTAAACAAATATAGAAATAAAAGATATCTATTATACAAGTTTTATAAAAAAATATATATATATATCTTAAAAGATAAACTGGGCATGATATATCGGAAATAAGCTTCGATTTACGATATATTAACCGAAACAAGCGAAACGGTTACTCATCTTAATAAGGTAATAAAAAAAGGAAATATGTGAATGGAAAATCATAAAAGAAAAATTATAAATTATATAGTTATTTAAATCGTTAAATTCCTCCATTTTTATTATAATCATTTATTAGTGATTCTTTCGGTTTTATAATATTAAAACCACCTTTGTTTAATAAATTTTTCTATTACTATTTAATTATAATATAAGTATTGCCTTATTAAATTTATGCCAAGTAACAGTAATAATTTATTATATATACGAATTCCAGTTTATCGTAAAAATTGTAATAATTACATTATATAACCTAGACTTTGTATTATAATAAAAAATCTGGTATTTAAACGTTATAATTTGGACATTATATAATTATATACGTATTTTTATAATACCATTTTAAATAACTTATTACTTTTTATAAAGTAATTATTGATTTTTTGTTTTAAAGTTTTTATATTCTTTATAAAGCAAAGAGATTACCGTATTAGGTATTTATTGTTACATTTTTAGCAAACTAAAATCGCATTTATAAAAGGTGATATTGTTATTTATTTATTTTAAGGTTAAAAAATCTCTTAAGTAAAAACCTTTTTAAAAATAACAGCCGATTAACGCTTATTTTTTATAATAAATAGATGTTATACTTTTAAGTACGAATTCGTACCGTTAAGTAATATGAATATTATTTAGGTTTAATTTTAACATTAATAAGCAAAAAAGGTTATTTCATCTAACTTTAATATAAAGGAGTTGTTAATAACTCGGTAAGTTCCTTTTGTAAAGTTTTCGCCGGTAATTATTTATGAATATAATAATGTATTTCATATATCATATTTAAGTTGTAATTGCTGGGCCGGCTTTTATATCGAAAACATGTATCGATTAGTACAATATTATATGTTCGCAACTATAAATTATAACTTATATTCTGACGTCCGAAAAAAGCGGTAAAGTTAATAAAGTTACATGGTTTGTTTCAGGTTTTTACTCGCAATCTATTACAAACCTAGTATGTAAAATAAAGGTTTAGTAAAAAGCACGTTATATTAATATGGTAGAAAAAGATTATACGGTCCAGTTATGGTTTTACTTATAAATCACCGACTTTATTTATTATCGGCGTTTCCCGTATTAAGTTCGATAAATAATTCCGGGGAAACTTAAAAAAATATTAACCAAAAAAACGTTTAAGCTATAATATAAAAAGCTATTCTGAAACGCGTAAGGATTTAATTAAAAAGTATTAATAACAATAAACGCTTGCAAATATAATCTCTAGCTACGCCTATTTCGGAATAATAACTAATTATACCTAGAGGTTTTTGATAAAACGTAAAGATTGCTAAACAGGTTAAAGAATATAAACGAACTATCTCCAAAAGTGGTCGTTCTAATAAGCAACCAATCTAAAACCTTTGTACTTAGCAAGATAGAAATTAATAACGACCGGTTTTAGGCCAAAAAAAGTATAAGAAGGTTTATTTATTTATAACGCAAAATAACCTTTACAAAAACAAAACCATGCTTATAATAAACGGAAAAGTCTTAATCTATATTAGGTTATAGATATCTTGGAACGTTTTTAAATACCATAAAATAACCGTTTACCACATCTTGTTCCGGACGATTTCCGGAAAAGGCAGCCGAAATAACAGATTACATATATTACCGCTTATTTTCCCTATTTGGAAATATTATATATTTATTTGTTAATAATTTTAAAAGCCTTATTAATATAGCTTAACGCCTTATAACATAACTAGACAAAGGAAATTTTTCGATAAATTAAGTAAACCTATAGCTAATTTTCGTAATAAACGAAAAGGTGGAAAAGGACGTATTAAAAACCTTTTATAAGATAATAAGGGCTAAAGCAGGAATTAACACAAGCAATCGATTTATAGGCGTATATATCGTAAACCTTTTTATATAAGGTAACATATGGGTCCAATCTTGTAAAATAAGGCTGAGCTAATATACAGAAATTATGCCACGATTAATTTTCACGATAGATACTAAACCTAATATCTTTAAATATAATAACTTTTTAAATATTTTTTACGGTTTGGATAAATTGCACACTTTAATCCCGTTTTATTCCGATTCCAATTACTAGTTGCCGACAAGCTTCGGCCTTGATAAACCTTATGCTTATTGGGGTTTAGCAAAGTCTTTAAAAGCTTTATAAATAATAACTTTATACGGTAAACCTTAAAGATAAATCTTAAAAGCGCATGGAAAGCTTTACAAACCTTCGCCAGTTTTACGGTTAGGAATTCCAATTTCGATCGCTTTTACAGTTTCTTAAATTCCCATCTACCAAAATAACAACCGAATATAATATGTTACGTAACCCCCAATATACGATGCCGGTTTTCCGTAATAAGAAGGTTTACGCAGAAATTATTACGGTTATAACAATTAATCCTAATAAAAACACCGGATTCTTTAAGTCCGTCGACGTTACTATCGACTTAAAAAACCTTCTATAAAAAAATCAAATTTAGCTCCTTATTTTCGGATATTACATAAGTTTTTAAAATAAAAATAACTAACTTTCCGAATAACTTATATATCGTAATTTTATTTCGGCAAAAGCACTGCTAATAAAATTATAGGCGGATAATAACGAGGTGTTAAAGGATTCCGAGATGCAGTTATTGGAACAATGTACGTTGGAGTAATATAAGCGGTGGTTTGCCAGGTTGTATAGGGTAATAAAGGGCTTCCAAAATTTGGACAGGAATTGACGTAAATAGGAGCACGACTAGGTAGTTTGGAATTGCGTTGAAATAAGATACCTGCGAGACGGAAGGGGGTAATGAAGCTAGGAGTTAGGTAGCAATCTATTATTTTATCTAAGTGCATATACGGTTACGTTTCCTCGAAGAAGAGTAAACCTTTTTATAAAGTTATATTAAACGAAACGTTATTAAAAGTTACAATAAGACCCGTAGGATAGATTACGTAACGAGGTATTATATTTGTTAAAACTAAGCCACCGTATTAAGTTAACCCGACGTATATTATTTTCGGCTCGATATCTTTCTGGGTTTATGCAATACGTTATAAAGCATATAAATAACGTATTAACTAGGCCTTTTAACTTTATTCGTACATTACGGAAAAAAGTTCCTGTTATACCAAACCTAAAAATACACTTTGTAACGTTTTTCGAGAATTTCCGATCCTTAAATACTTTTAAAAACTTTATAATTTAAACGATAATTTTTTATTTCGTACTTAATTATTATTTACCAGGGATGCATCGTAAATTTATATCTTTATTATTTGAATAGTTAATTAATTATTTTCAAACTTTGCTTTTTAAAATGTATATAATGTAATATATAAAAACCCATGTTATTAAGTATGCAAAAAATGGGTTTTAGCCTATTAAAATTCAGACTTATTGTTTCTTTTATCGGCTTTTATTTTTTTAAAAAAGAAATAATTATATAATTTTGCAAATACCAAAACGTATAATTGTCGGCAGTTCTGCATAATAATAATGTAAAACGTTATTAAAGTAAATTTGCCGAATTATATTTAAAAAATACCCTTTTTTATTACATTCGCCGGCGGCCGTCCTTTGTTTTACCTTCCGGCTATTTTATATGTGAAAACTGTATAAAAACCCGTAACCGGAACAACGAATAAAGCATCTGGGTTTTCTTATTAAATAAATACTTTTTTATAAAAACGATTCGTAGGATATCCGTATTAAAATAAAGCCGGATACGGCGAACCTGCAAGTATTAAGCATAAACAGTAACAGCATTTAGAAACACGCCCCGTTTAAATTTATCCGGATATTATAAAATCGATTGAAGTTACCGTACCTAATTCAAAGCTATTGCGATATAATATACGGAACAAATTCCGGTAAATTTAAATAAAACGTTATCGGTTGTACAAACTTAATTTATAAATGCAGATGCGATTATCGCCTGTACGTTTTACGGTAACAACTAGCCAGTTAAGAATTATACAATTTGCTTTGAAACATTAATACGTTTGGCGTTTAAACCTTGGTGCTGGTTGTTCCGGGTTCCCGTTTTATTTTTATTACTCCAGCTCTTATTATCTTTTCTTATTAACAGCCGTTACTCGAGTTAAAATTGGGACATAATGTTATAAAAAGTTTTTGAGACAAAAAGTATTATAGATTGTTTTAAAGTAAGCGAAATAAAAGCGATATAAAAGCGAAAATTGGGATCCCGGTTATTACTATCCAGGATGGAAGCGCTTATATATTTATTGGTTATAACGCGGTAAACGAACGGGAAGATAATTTAGGTAGACCTTTTTAAACTAAACCAGGATAAAGTTAATAGCTGTAAATTATTATGTTTTAAAACCGGAAAAAGGTATCCGTTAAATTTCGTTCTGGGAAATATAGAAAAAGATTATTTCTTTTATTAGTTTACACTGATTAAATATAACGTAAGATACAATATAGTAATACCATAATAGGTAAATTATCCTAAGGTTATTATTTCTAAATTAATATACGTAAAGTTATTTTTAACCGAAATATATCGACAACTTGGATACTTTTTAAAACGGTAGGCTAGTATATAATAATTCAATATCTATAATTTAAGACGAGGTAACGGCTTTATTCCCGATAACGGCCGAGCTTAGCTTTATTATTTTGTTTGGAACGGGTTTTGCAAAAGCTACGAAGCCGTTTATTATTAAATCGCGTCGTTTTTGGAAAGATTCCTTTCTCTTACGGATATTTTACCCGTTTTAGAATTACGGAACTTTAAAAAAACCTGGCAGCGACTGTTAAGTTATTTAAAAGTAAGCCGAAAAGGTTAATTTTTCCGTTTTAACGTTAAATTCGAAAACCTAGAACTGCCGTTAAATAACGTATCCGAAATATACCGGGTAGAAAAATTCGTACGCGAAACAATTTTAAAGTTGCTTATGTTAAATAAGCTTATTTATTATATTAAAACCGAAATGTTTGGTTTTAAATTAGACCTAAACCGGTTTTATAAGTTAGTAAATAGCGTTGTCGAATTCGGAGGATATATCTTACGTCGGTTATAAATGAATATTTCGGAATTTAAGGCTTTTATGGCTTAATTAAACTAAATATCGGTATTTTTCCAAATAAAAGGCCGTATTTTCTTAAGGGTTTTTTAAAACCAACCGTTATTACGTATAAACGGAAGTTTTTGCAAAAAGGTTAAGTTCCATATAGCCAGCCGGTAGGCACCGTTTGTTATTTTGTTAAAGAAAGGATTAAATAACGTTTATAATATTAATGGCTCGCGTTTTACATTACAATAACTTATTTAGAAATAAAAATTAACTGCCTATTTCGGTATAGCAAACCACCGGAAACGGCATAAAAATAAAGGAAGCGTACCAGATAAGCCGTTAAAACGACGGAAATTACTCCGAACCGGAACGCTAGAAAGTAAATTAATGACTGAAAAATAATATATAAATACTTTACTTTTTTATTATTTTATTTTTGAGTTTTTATCTTTAATTTTTATCTTTGTTATAACGTTAAATATAAGATAATAACTCTTAGCTAGTTAAAATACGTAACGTATTTTATATACGGAAAGCCTATTAATTAATTAGCACATATATGATTATATACTTAAAGTTGTACATTAATGCTTACTATATAACCGTATATCGTAACGGAAAATAACATATATAATTAATCTAATATAACAATACAATTAATGTCCCTTTTATACAACCTTAAAATATCTAGCTAAATATATTTGTATAAAGGCTTTTCTTTGTTTATAATTAGATATTTTACCTTATTTATAATAAAACTTAATTACCTAAATATCGCAAAAAAGGCCTTTTTTAACTTTTAAAAATTATGCGAAAAAACGGTAATTCTTTCCGGAGCCCTATATTAATAAATCATATATACCATATAAAATTACCACTTTTTAAATTTTTAAATATTATTAATATACCTTTAAAGCTATATATCTACTGTTTAGTAAATATAACATTAAGATATTTTTAACAAACGTAACTATTATACTCAATCCATCTATTCGTTGCTAAATTTGATAACTACCTATTTTATTAAAGCTATCGTCGATAACCAGCTATTTCATTAACAAAAAGGTACAAAAAAAGGTACGGAAAAAAAGCGTTACCGGACTGCCAAAACTAACCAGGACCCAGACACGGAGGTATTTAAGTTTATAGGTAAATTGCACCTATTGCTTGTTCCGCTTATTTATTTTCGTACGTTAGTAAATAAAGGTTTATCTGCATTACATAGGTAGTAAGTAATATAATTACTATCTTTTAAAATTATATAACTTGTTAATATAACGTACTTAAAACTAAATCTTTTCATCTTTATCTGCTAGAAATATAACGCCGATTATAATAAGTTACAGCTTCGGTTTTGAATTTTATATCCAATATTAAATCTTATATATAATAAAAACTTTTATAATTTAGCATAATACCAATAAAAATGCCGATTTGTTTCGAATCTATTTCGTAATAATTATTAATTTAATAAACCATAAGCGATTTAAGGATTTTATTTAGCGGTTGTACGAAATTAAAGTACAGTTTCAAAATCGAAACGAACTTTAGCTAACGTCTCACACCAGTAAACGGCCCAAACCAGTAAGCGGACCGTCTTTCGGCACCTCACAACAACCAATCCAAATAACTTAACTATAACGTAATAAATCCATTCCAATCGACGGTATTTTCTATCGCTAGCCGTATTTACAGCCTTTTAACAAGTATACGTATTATATCGAAACTTATTGTGGATGTATATTGTTATTTTATCTTTTTAACCGTTTTGTAACCGATTACTTTTTAACGCGCTTAAGTTAATATTACCTTTATTTCGAAAATACTGCAGCCGACCGACAAAAATACGATTGCCGACCGAATTCCCAGCCTATATACGCAAACGTTTTCTATCCGGCTTTAATACGTAGAAGATATTCGCAAAATACGTGGTATTGGAAGGCTGCAGAGCGCGTCGCAAGGCTGTAGGGTAAGGCTGTAGGGCTTGTTATAAGGCACGTTCCAGGGCGCGTCGTAGGGCGTGTCGGAAAACGTCGCGGTATTATAGAACTTGTCGGAGCAACAATTCGATTTTATGCATTTAAAATAATTAAAACAAACGTTTCCAATAAAAAGCAACATTTACTATACGGGATAAATAAATTCTTTTGCTCGACAAAAAAGATAGCGGTAAAAGATTGCTGTTAATAATTATTGGAAATAATCAGTTGCAAAACGGTTGGTAAGATAAAACAGCAATATACGTCCGTAACAAGCTTTAATATAATACGTGCACTTGTTAAAAAGCTGTAAATACAGCTAGCGATAGAGAATACCGTCGATTGGAATGGATTTATTGCGTTGTAGTTAAGTTATTTGGATTGGTTGTTACGAGATGTCGAAAGACGGTCCGCTTACTGGTTTGGGCCGTTTACTGGTGTAATACGTTATTTATAAAATTGGAAAGCCTCCCATGGAAATTTTATTTAAAAACGTAACATTTCTTTCCATTTTAGATATAAAAAGGCTTGATAAAGTTTTTTTTCCGTCGAAACGTCCGGTTTAAATTCGTAATCAAATTATCGGTTATTCTTTAAAACGCGACGAAACTATCTTAACCTAAAATAAAATAAGTTACCTAATTTAAAAAAATAAAATAATATTTTCGAATACATCCGACATTTTACTAATACCTTAATTAGTACTATTCGACTTCTTCTTCTCTAACGTATCAGGTTCTGCCAACGCTATCTAGAAATATCTTAAAGTCGGCCTTAACCTCTACATCCTCTTAATAATTCTGGCCGGTATTCTTACCTTAATCTGGAATTATATCAGTTAATATACTTAAAAATAATTAAAGTCGCACTTTATATCTATCGCTAACATTCGAACTAACGATAAGATTTATTATATGTTAGTAAGCTGGGTTACCTGTTAACGTTTCTTCTAAAGTACGCGACGATTTATTATTAACGTTAATTTTAACTCGAAACCATGGTATATATAACTATAAAACGATAATCCGGATGATAAATATTATGAAAACGAACATATCTAAAATAAAAAAAAGACGCAAACATTTTCGTATATACCGTTATTAGGTTCGCATTATTTCTAGTATAAACGCTATTTCCTATTATTTCAGAAAACGGTAAATCGGGAACAAAATTTTTTCATGCTTGTTAATAAAAAAAATCTTTCTTTATGTTTCGGACGTAATCCTGCAATCTTAAATAAAACTTCTTTTCGAAACCCGAAAGCAATATATCGAAAAGAATAAGCAAAAGATTTTTATATACCGTGGGATTATTAGGATAAGCACGAATGAACTTACCTAATAGCGTTACCTTACGCAAAAAGTCCGCCTTTTATTAACGGCAATCCTAAATGAAAAAAATTAAAAAGGACCTTGTTAACGATATAACCGGTTACCTGTTACCTTTAACCTAGCTTTGATACTCTAACCAAAGCATCCTATACCAACAAGGATATCTTTTATACGGTCTTTCTAGTATTAGGAAAAGCTTTTTTAACCTTGCGTTAGTTAGTTTCTTCAAAATGCGGATTTATATCGTTTGCTTAAGCTTTATAACTGCTAATAAAGAAACGTTTATTTTTCTATTTGCTGCATTGCTTAAACGATATATTACTTTCTTAAAAGATATCGATATAGCAGAACTTACTTATACCCGTAAAGAATTAAGTCTAAAACTAATTAATAACAAACTTAAACGGCAAAAAATTAAGCCAGGTCCTTATTCAAATTAGCAATACGAATAACCTGCTTTAGCTACTTAAACAACTATCGTTTTTAAAATTACTTAATATTTTTAATAACGTAGCGTTATAAAAAGGCCGCGCTTTAATTATAACAATAAACCACCTAAATAAACTTAATAAAGCATTTATGCGGCCCGGCCGTATTAACATAATTGTAAGTTTCGAGTTCGTAAATAAACAAATAATTACCTTTATTTTCCGTACCATATTTCCGCGTTTTAAAGGTGATAATAAACAGGAATCTATTGCTAAACGCAAGCCTAATTTAAATGCTCGGAAGGCCTATTTAAAGGATTTATCAGCAAATGTGTGTTGCAATTGGGTCTGGGATGCTATTTGATTAATGTCTAGGTTTCTTATCTACAACTGGAATGGGAGCAGCCACATATAGCCTTCAGCTCCTTTGTTTTTGTAATCCTAGGACTACATATCAAAGCCCTTTAACTCCTTTTACTGCCTTTCCAAAAAATTACCTTAACTGCCGATACGCCCTTATGGCCCTAAGGTTGCTATAAAGCCATTCAGACGTTACCGGCGCCCTCAAAACTTTTCTCCGCTCGATCTGTACAAATCTTTAAGCCCTACCGGGATAAAGCTAGCCTTATTTTCTGGAATAAAGGCAGCCTTACATTCGGCGTTACGCTTCTTTTTCGGGCAATCCTTTGCCAAATATCCGTATTTATTACATTTGAAACAAAATAGTTGGTCTTTCTTGTTCTATATGGGCTTCTTATTGTGGGCCTTTTTTGCGTTATGTACGTTTCTTTTTTTCTTTTCTCGAAATTCGGCGATAAAATCGTCGTATACTTAATTTACCGTCATAGTTAGGTATTGTCGAAAAGTTCCTTTTATTTAACCTTTTCAAATAACTGCAACGTTATCGTTTTAAACCGAATTAATAAATATAATAACTTATTAATTAACGTTAACAAATATGTCGATTTTGTTATAACGGCATACCAAGTTTTTAAAGTTAACCATATAATCGAAAACGGTTTTTTTTTGGCGTTTTATTTAACGTATTATAACTAAATTTAAAGGTTTATTTTTTAATCGATATTTTTCGACGTATATAAACGTTACAATATTTTAATTATTTTCGTACTTTTCGTAAGGCTTATAACGATTATTATAGGACTTTTTTTAACGTTTCCGATAATAATGATGGTTAATTTAATTTCGTTTATTTAAATAAACTTCGCCGAATCGCCGTTACGGAACTTAATTGTTATTATAGTTACCTAAATAGCCGTTTTTTATATTTCCTAATTATCGTTACTTCGAAAGTAATTTTCTTCGTTAAACTGAAAGTCGAAATATTTCCAATTTAAATACGTATTGTTTTCGTTACTTTCGCTCGATAGTTTAGCAAATATCTTTATTATTTTTTCCATATCGAAGCTTTCCGGCTGACCTTCCGCGTTTTATTTAAATACTATAGTTTTTCCAGGCCCTTTTCCCGATGCCATTTTAACTTTTGTATCGGACTCTTTTGGGTATTACCGCGTCGACGAACCTCTTACTTTAAATCGATAACGGCCATTACGGTATATAAGCGCTTTTACAACGACTAAGGGAACTTTAAAACTTTCCTTTCGAAAATCGAACCTTCACAAATTCCTTGCTTTAAAACGCCCTTACGTTAAGCCTGCCGTCGAACCTCTCCTATACCGGAACGGTACCTCAAATACAACACAAAACGGATAAATCGGGGTATCAATTATGCCAAGAGACGGAACCAGAAGATGTTACCATGTTAGTAAATGTATATTGCAATTAGGTCTGAGATACTGTCTGATTAATGTCTAGGTTTCTTATCTACAACTGGAATAAAAGCAGCCACATATAGCCTTCAGCTCCTTTATCTTTGCAATCCTAGGGCCACATATCAAAGCCCTTTGATTCCTTTCACTGCCTTTCCAAGAAATCACCTCAACTGCCGATAGGATTAAACAAAAAAAAAGGTAGCCGAAAATGTCCGTATTAAAACTTTAGCAGAAAAGTTCGCCGAAAAGGTTTTTATATTTAGATTTAGCCCTGCCGAACTTCAGAGATACCTGCTGTAATATAAGCAGAATATATAGGCTGCGGTAGCCAACGTATGCGATTTTATTAATACGATAAGGAAAGGCAAAAATGTTATGGCCCAGCAAGGCTTGGCCTCTTCAAACGGTCGGAGACTGCAAGAGGACAAGCTCCGATCCTAGGTTCGGGTTACGTAATTTGTAATTACGGTGGATCCAGTAATTAGGAGTGATTACAAATGGATTAATTACTGGTGATTACCGCAACGATAATGATCAGGAATGATTACTGTAGATTAGTAGAAAGGATATATACGTTCGTTATTTCCCATAATTTTAAATAACACCAGCTTGTAATATAACTTAGTTACTTAGATTACTTTTGGTTATTTGATATTACCAAACGTGATTAGTATTTTTTTTATTGTTTAATTTTTTACAGTATTACTGCTAACATAAACCCGTACGATTAGGTTTAATAATTAGTTAATTAACCTAGCCGTTATACATTATAAATTTTTGTTTAGTAGTATAGTTAAATTCTAAGTAATACCTCGAATTGCTATTATGTCGACCAGTATTTAAGTAACCGCAACTTAGGAACCTACGGTTTAGCAGTTCCAAGATAAGGTTAAGAAGTTCGAGGTTATCGTTTAATAACTTACCGATTAAATGGCAGTACTAATGGGTATTCGTAAAATAAAGCTTAAGAAGCTAGAACCTTATAATGGAAAAGGAAGCGTCCAGAATTTCCTGACCCAGGTTCGGGTTTATATTCGTTTCGAGGGGCTTATCGACCCAGCGGATTAAATTCTCGCTATTGCAGCCTGTTTAGAAGGAAACGCCTTCGATTGGTTCGAACTTACCATAAAAGATTTTTTAAAGAAAGGAAAGTCCGATTAAGAGAAGGTTACTAAGGAAATTTTTTCTGCTTACATTAATTTCGAAGAAAAACTTAAAAACAACTTCGAAAATCCAGACGAAAAACGAGTTGTAACTTAACAAATCCTCCAATTGCGCTAGAAAGGATTAGCTTCCAAATATACTGTAGAGTTTAGGAACTTTATAACTAAAGCGGGTTGGATAGATAATAAAAACGACATTTTGATCGATATATTTTATAAGGGTTTAAAGGAAAACGTTAAGGATAAAATTATTAAGTTTTTACGACTTATGATACTTAATAAGTATATTACCGAAGTAATGAAAATCGATAATCGGCAGTTCGAAAGACGACAAGAAAGAAAGGAATACTTTACCTTACGGGTTGGATATTTTAAGGCCAATTAAGGAAAGAGGCGCGAGGTACTTTTTACCTTTTATGGAACTGCTTCAGAATTTATGGAACTTGGCATTATTTAACGACGAAACATAAGCTAAATATAGTGTTATAATTGCGGTAAGATGGGACATATTGTACGATAATGCAAGGTACCGTAGAAGATGGATAAGAAGCTATATTAAACCTTAGTACCAGAGGGACTATTAAAAAACCCAAGCGGCAATAAACAAATTAACATGATTTACATTCGCGACGACAATAGATAAGAAAAAATACAGCAAAGGTTAAAAGCGGCTAAAACCTTATCTTAAGTAGCAATTAAACGATAGCGCTTTGCCATAATAAGATGGTTGGTGGAATATTAAGGATAGGAAAAGCTTTTTATTTTTAAATTTTGCTTACGATTACAAAAGAAAAGGTAAAAGCGGTACGAATAGTTGGAACTAAATGCATGGATTAAGGAGTATTATGGTTAGGACGAGACCTTGTTGCTAGGAACGCCTAACCGATATGGGAAATTACATGCTATTTATTGCAAACGAGCCTATTATCTTTGATACGAAAAATAACAAGATTATATTTAACGCCGTATTATACGCATGTAGTATTAAGGATTCGACTTTCAGAACCAAACTGGAAGTAATTTTAAAGATTAGCGATGGTACCGTTACTTACGTACGATGGTATTATAGGATATTATCGACATCTTTACAATAAAAGGAAACTGGCCTAAGGGCAAGAGTTGCTTAAAAGAAAACCCGATATGTTATTTTAAGATATGCGATTATAAGACATAAAAAGAATGGATTTATTAAATAGTTATAAAAGCAGGACGAAAGACCCTTAATAACTTGCAATTCCAGCTGGTATTTACGACCGGTTTTAGGAAGCGATAAGAACTTCGAGACGAAATATAATCCCGATAGGAAAACATGGCCAAATATAACGCATAATATTAACAATAATTTAACGGCTTAGATAACTGGATAATCGGGACAGATTATTTAAAAGAAAGTATAATCGAACAAATCGAAAAGAATATTATTACTTTAAAACAGTATAACAAGTTATTCGATATACGTATTATGGAATTAAAAGCAATATTGCAACGTTAAGGGAGGCGTATTAAGCAGTTGCAAATAAGGATTAAGTAACTAGAAAACCCAAAAGATAAACGTTACTTGTAAAAAAGTTACAGAATAACGGGAGTTAAGGGAGTTAATATAAACCCCTTAGAAAAGCTTTATATACGACGATAGGAGCCAAAAACGACCTTATTACTTTAAAGATACGGATTGGAATATATTGGTATACCGTAATGGTGGACTACGGAATTCTAGGCGTTAATTACATTACCCCGAAGTTGGTAAATTAACTTAGACTGCTATGGAAGGATAAGAAGAACCCTTACATCGCCGAGAACGCCGAAGGTTAGGCATTCGCTTACGATAACGGGAAAATTACATGCGAGATTAATTACCTCGAGATTTTTGTTAACGGACGAATCTAGACGGTTAACTTCGATATCGTTCCGTTAAGGAATTACAACATGATCTTAGGAAAACCATGGTTGCATTAATATAACCCCTTAATCGATTGAAGTATTAGCTAGGTGAAATTCGCTTTATATTTTAACGACAAGTAAAAAAGATAAGCAAGATTTTCTTATTCGATTAATAACGAAAAAAATAACGAATGTAGGTATAAGGATACGATAAATATTTTATTACTTAAAAAAATACGACATAAAAAAGAGAAAGGGCATAACAGACGTATTCGACGTATCATAGTTATTATCCGGGTACAACTTTATAACATAAACGAAATCCTAGAATAACAGCTTGAAAAGCCAGAAGAAAACATGGCTAATATATTACCATAATATCGCAAGTATAAGCGATTATTTTAAAAGGAACTTAAAACAAAGTTACTAGAATACAACGAATGGGATCATAAAATAGTTTTTAAAAAAAACACCTTACCCAAATTCTACCTTATTTACAATTTTAACGCAATAGAACTTTACACTTTACGAAAATACCTGGAAAATAGATTTTAAAAAGGATGGATTCGACGATCCATATCTTTAACGGGATACCTTATGTTTTTCGTACCAAAAAAAAATAATAAATTACGACTGGTAATAAATTATTAGCATTTAAACAACATTACTATTAAAGATAGGATTTCTTTATTATTAATTACCGAAATAAAGGATCGTTTATAAGAAGCTAAATGGTTTACCGCTTTAAATTTTAAAGACGGGTATAACCTAATTCGAATCAAGCCAGGTTATAAGTGGAAAACAGCTTTCAAAACGAAGTACGGATTGTACGAATATTTGGTTATATTAATGGGACTTACGAACGTACCAGTAACTTTTCAGCGAATAGTTAATTACGTATTCCGAAAGTACCTGGATATTTTCGTTATATGTTACCTGGATAATATTTTAATTTTTTTAAAAACGGAAGAAGCATACGTAGGATACGTTTATTAAGTTTTTTAAGCTTTATAAGACGTTAATTTGTTAGTTAACGCGGAAAAGAGTTAGTTCCATACCCAAAAAATAAAATACCTAAGATATATCATTACTTTAGGACATATCAAGATGGACCTTAAGAAAATTGCAGTAGTTGCCGAATAGCTAAGACCTACTATAGTTACAAAAGTACAGGTATTTATTAGGTTTACCAATTATTATTAAAGGTTTATTAAATACTTCAGCAAAATCGTTATACCGTTATCGAATTTAATTAAGAAAAGGAATAAGTTTTAGTGGATAACAAAAATAAAAAAGGCATTCCAGTAAATCAAGAACGCCATTATTAGTAAACCGGTACTGATTATATACGATCCAAGTTGCCCAGTTAAACTAGAGACTGACTTTTCGGATTACGTATTAGGTGTAATAATCGGATACCGAAATAATTAAAAAGTACTTTACCCAATTGCTTTTTATTCCTACAAGTTGAAAAAAACAGAACTTAACTATAGCATTCCCGACAAAAATTCATGGCTATTATTAAGGCTTTCCGAAAATTCAAACACATATTTAAAGGGAACTTCCACCAAACTAAAGTTTACATTAACCATAAAAACCTTACCCGTTTTACCACCATACGAAAACTTACAGGACGACAATTACGCCATGCAAAAAAACTGGCTGAATACGATTTTATCATCATATACCAAAAAAGCTTTAAAAATAACAGAGCAAACGTTTTCAGCAAACGACCTAACCTAAAGGAGAAATTAATTAAAGTTAACCACAGAATTTTCGATGTTACCTTAAAAGGACATCTGAAGTTACGATAAATTGTAACAATCAGGGCAGTGCCTTTTAACCTATATTAAAAAATTCAACAATATAACGACAGTCTACCCGAGAACCAGAAAATAAATAAGATTCAAGTTCCAAAAGAATATTAACAAAACTTAATATGGGATATACATCGATACCTACTCCACGGATATCCAGGAATCCACAAAACCCTAGAACGTCTTTAACGTACGTATTACTTTCCTAAAATAAAAACGGCAGTATAGAAAATCAGAAAATAATACAACGTTTATACCAAAACCAAGATTTTACGATATAAACCATATGGAAAACTATAACCATTTCCAGTTTTATAGCAACCATAAAAAATGATTACTATAAATTTCATTACCAAACTTCCTTTATCCGAAAATCCAGCAATAGGAATATATTATAACAGCATTTTCGTTATCATAAATCGATTTACGAAATTTTCTTATTTTTTTTTATACCTTAAAAATACAAACGCAGAACAAATAGCGTATATATTTTTCCGATATATCTTTAACGTACATGGGTTACCAATAGAAATTATCTCAAATAAAGGCATTACATTTACCTTTAAATTTTAGCAAGGCCTTATAACATAGATTGGTTTAAACCATAAATTATCCAGCATATTTAGACCTTAAACGGATGGATAGACGGAACGTTTAAATTAAACGTTCGAAACTAATTTACGATGTTACATTAATTACGAATAAAACAATTAGGTTAAAAAGTTACTAATGGCCTAATTAGTTTATAATACCAGCTATTACGAAAGTATCAAAATAACCCTAACAAACGCCAATTTCGGTTTTATACCAGAAGTTTACAAGGAGATACGCGATAATGGCCCAGTTAATATTAAGGCTATTTTAACATCAAAACAGCTTAGATAACTGCATGCAAAAATAAAAACAAAATTCGAATTCGTCCGTAATTAAATAAAAAAGTATTACAATTAAAAAAGGTTAAAAGGATTAACCTTTTCCGAAAAAGAAATGGTTTACTTAGCTATTAAAAATATCAAAACTAAACGTCCAAATTAAAAGTTCGACTTTAAATATATCGGCTTATACAAAATCGCCAAGAAAATTTCGGAAAATAACTACAAATTAAAGTTGCTATTAAGGGTTAAACTTTATCCAGTTTTTCATGTTTCCTTATTTAAGTTAACAGCAGATACCATTAAGGTTAATATAAAATAGGAGGACGAAGCGGAAGAAGATGTACCAGTATACGAGGTGGAGAAAATCCTGGATATGCATAAAAAGAATGGACTTACTTAATATTTTATTAAGTAAAAAAAACACCCGGATTCCGAAAATACCTGGGAACCCGCCAAGAATCTTATAAACGCCTAACGCTTTTTGAAGAATTTCTACCAGTAACGCCGGGGTTGCCGGCCATAATATCCCAGTCGATGTTGTCAATAGTGGACCAGTCAATGTTTTCGATACTCGACCAGTCCACCAAACTAGGAACCTGTGCCAGCGCGATGGTACTGGCTTCCAGATCTGCCTGTTTCCATCTTTTTTTTTTTTCCAGTTCGTCCAGCGACTGTAGATTACGTTGAATTATGGTAATACCTTTTGAACGTGTTAAAGCCTTTTGTTTGCGCAACCGAATTAAACGAACCAAGGCTTTATTTATTTCCTTTTGATGCCGTCGTTATATTTCTAAATAACGCCGTTAAAGCTTTAAAAGACGCTTTTCCGCAAGCGTTTCTTCCCGTTCGAGGCGCTGGTGCTTTTGACGAATGTTTTGTAGGGAGGATACCGGCACGCCGGTGCCGTCGTAGGAACGACCCCGGAAGACGCATTTTTTGTATCGCAATATATTTTCCATTATCTTACATTTTAATCCTTTAGAAAAATACCAAGAATAAGGCATAACTTCGAATTTAAAGTTATTAAAAGCTTTTACGAGTTTAGCATGGCGAACAGTGGAAGAACGTAGCTTACGATAAGTCCTGTCTTTTCGATTAAACATGTTAATTACTAGAAGAAAGTGATAGTAAAAAAGGGAAGTTACTTACTAAAAGTTACAAATAAACAAATTAATTTTTAAGGGCAAAGATCCTGGAAAAAGGGAGATCATGTTATAGCCCAGTAAAGCTTGGCTTTTTTAAACGGTCGGAAATTGCAAAAGGACAAGTTCCGATCTTAGGCTCGGATTACGTAATTTGTAATTACGGTAAATCCAGTAATTAGGAATGATTATAAATGGATTGATTACTGGTGATTACCGTAACGACAGTAATCAAAAGTAATTATTATAAATTAATAAAAAGGATATATACGCTTGTTACTTTCCATAATTTTAGATAACACCAGCTTGTAATATAACTTGGTTACCCAGATTACCCTTAATTATTTGATATTACCAGACGTAACTAGTATCTTCCTTATTGCTTAGTTTTTTACAGCACCACTGCCAACATAAACCCGTACGACTAGGTTTAATAGTTGGTTAACTAGCCCAGCCGTTACAAAAAAGATAAAGAAAATCGAAATATCGGAAAAACAGGGAATAAGGCATAAAAGGCCTAAAGAAGTTAATATATAAGTAAAAATGTTTAAGATAAAAAGGAAAAATTCGAAGAAAAGTGTAAAAAAATAAGAAATAAGCGGCGAATAAAAGTACCAAATGTTAAAAAACGGGCTTAATTATTTCTGTTGTTAATAATCGGGGTAATTTCTATAAAGTAAAAAAAATATAAGCTAAATTAAGGTATGCGATAGTTAGCCTTAACTAAAATCTAAAGCTACTTACAGTTCGATTTAACGGTAATCTAGAGGTAATCCACTTAACATAAATATTTTTTGGGCGCGTATTAAATTATTCCTGTATTTACGTTTTAATCGTTAAATTATTTTATACGTCGTTATATAAAAGTTATATCTAATTTGTACAACGTAACTAGTAATACCGTTTATAATTATAAAATCCTGTTTAAAATCTTTACCTAATACCGCAAATATTAATATATTTATTTTCGCTATTATTAATTACTTATCAACAACCGGTGTTAAATTATTTATATATTTATGTACTGTAAAAACAGTTAACAAGGTTATACTAAAAAATCTAGCCAAGCGATTTTCACAATATACCAGATTAAACGAACCTATTATCGAAAAATATAATAAGATTTAGCAAAAACTATCCACGATTTAGGAAGCTCGTTTAGCTAATTAAATCTTTATATAAAGAAAGCCCGGGTATATTCCTTCTTATATTCGACTTTATACGCATACGTATATAACTTATAAGCTATAAAATTTGGCTTATACTTATCTCTTCGCATTCGAAGTATTTTAAATTTATATCCCCGAACAAATATTTAGTCTTCCGTTATTAATTTCATTTATATGTTACGGCTGCACCATACCGTTACGCCAGGGGCAAAAGATTGGCGGAATGATCGCAATTGTGGCAATCATTCTGGTGCTTACAGCTGCATATATACTGGAGCTGTCACGGTAGCCTCGAACCGTAACATTATATAATAATATATAAAACCACGATATTATATATCGAAATATTTACAACTAAAAGAAATCTTAACGGTATATAACTTAACTTTAAACTTTTTAAAACCTGTATAAAGTACTATCCCTTTCTATTTAGGAACTGCTAAAATAGCTATACCGCAGTAATTTTCTATATCGCTATCACATAAAGTCCCTTCGTAATTCCCGATCAAATATCCTTACCTTACATTTAGTACTAAAACTGTAATAACAAAATTAAAAACTTACCTAAATTTATCCGGGAAAATATTATATATTCTATATCTAAATCGATTTTACAGCCGCAATTATAATATACATAAAATTAATTCAAATTGGAAATAATATAAAAGTTATAAGATACGTAATAACTACCGCTATAAGAAATGTAAGTATATAATATCGTCTTATAAAAGCTTTTAACGCTTACTTATCACTTAGTACAAAGGTGCTGTCGAAATCCGCTATATATTGTAATAAATTTAAAATTAACCATTTCCGTATTTCGCTAATATTATTATAACGTATTTTAACTTTGTAAATATTATAAATCGAACTACTTATATACTTTTTTAAACGTGGAAGTAAATAATATCTATCAAATTATTTATATACTTCTTTTTAAGTAAACGTAAATTTAATTCAACCATTTACCGAATTTCTATTTTATAAATTATATATATTTATAACTAAATATATATACCTTAAAAAAAGCTGTTAAAATTCGACGTTTCGGGCTGTGCAAAAACCGTATCGGCAAATTAAACACCTTGTAAAACACCTTATAAAACAACCTTTATTATTTACTTTTTAAATAATAATGGATAAATGGATTAATAAGTGAATTATCTGCTTAAACATAAGGTTATTCCCGAATATATATAGCCCTGCTATTCGCTAGCTGTTGTAAAAGTCCATAGCTTTAAAATAGCTGAATTGACATTTTTCAGTTATACTTTAAGATTTTCCTTAGTCTTGCTCGAGACTTCCTCCATACACTTTTGCTGGCAAAAGTCTCCTTACACCCTTCAGGTACACTTATCTTCAGTCGCCATTCTGTCGCCAATTTCCTACACTCTCCTCGGGTTTGCCATGCGGCTACCATCACGTCGACCTGCCGTGTCGTCTCGCCCCATACCAGCCTCGCTATCGAGTCGGCTGCCAGGGCCGGTAATGTGATGCCTAGATGGAATTTCCAGAGGTCCCCTTCAACTGACACGACGTTCTGGCCGAAAGTTTCGAGTATCTCTAGGTAAAGTCAGCGTCCGAGGGAAGAAGAAGCATGCTGTTATGTATGAAACGAGGATAAGAAATACGAGAAACCGACGCATCTTATCCGCAGGTTAAACAAACGCTTCCGACGCGTGACCAGCCGCGACGCCGTGTTAGGATCGCTTATATAGCAGATCAGCCAATTAGGCGTGACGACTAAGAAGCAATCGCCACATTCCAGCGTCACCCGGTGCCTATCTTCGTAATGCCAGTCCTTGGTCATAACAAGAGCCCGTCGCAGCCAGCCTTTTACCCTGTTCCAGATAATCCCGGTGGTATCATTGCGTGCAGAGTAGTCTCAATTTAGCAACGACAGGGCATCTCTCAGATTATGCTTAGAATGTTGACAACATTGATATTCTCACTTCAGATGTTATTGTGCTTGAATGCGCACGTCATTTCCTAGGTGGGAATTCATTCAGGAAAATTAGGGTAGCAAGTGAGACGAGAAAAGTGTTGTCGGCATTCTCTCGGATATATTTGCTAGATTCTTTGTGGAAATACGATACCAAAATGATCTACACCATTAGAGAGTACTATGTGTTTGCTTGAAAAGTTTCCAAAGGGAAGCATATTGATATCTCATTTTGTTAACGCATGCTTGCGACTTTAAAATCCAAGAGTAGGATACAGTTGCGAATCCATTTATAGTGACGATCGTTCTGCAGGCACTCTTGTTCCGTACCTAAAAGCGGTGATTGCAGAGTAGCGGATCTATAAGACGACATAGGGCCACACAAAAGTGTGGAGCTTCACATTTTGAGGGTCCAAGAAGGTCAAATACTTCCTTCATGTCGAAATAACAAGCCCGACTTCCCCCGGATAGCATACCTTTATTCCTTTGCAGGCTGTAAAGCCCCATCCCCTATGCTGGCCAGTTTTGGACGGCGTATTCTTCTACAATTAGAGAGGCAGGGACAGCATAATTAGTTGAGATAGCCATAACATGGCAAACTGCAAGTTTATTCAGGTAGAAAGTGTAGTCGCAGAAAGGGGTAGACTGCTTGGTCATCAAGCTACCAGTATTCTTTATGCACTCAGGAATAACGCTGTCAGGGCTCCCACACTATATATAGAGCTTTCTAGGCACTGCTCCTTAGAGCCCTGAATCAATCATGTCCTATTACACTTTCCACACGTTGTGCAACCTTTTCTCGCCATCAGCCTAAATGTGACAAGTGTACATATAAACTAACGGGATAGTGGGCAATGGCAGCATTGTGGACCCGATCGCCAGGCGGTGCAAAGGTTAGGAATAAGACGCGATCTAACATAAACTGATGGAAAATGGACATCTAAAGAAGGGGACGGTGGGCTCGGTGAATCAGTCTGTGTACCCTTGAAATAGGCCGGTGGTGCGTTGTTATGCCGAGAATCTGGCCAATCAACAAGTATCCATCTGGGAAAGGGAGAATGAGAGATACTGTCGGTGCAATGGCTGTGGCATCTGATTGTTTGGTGTTGGAGACAACCAAGCAACGTCCTGACAAGTGGCGAAATTCCAATAAGGCTGAACCAAGCCCTCGCCGGCATCAGCATGTGTCATTGGTCCTTGGTGGCTGCGTCCACTTCACGACCATCTTCACCGCGGCGTTCGTCGGGAAGCATGATTGCTCGATCCAGGGCGTAAGGAAGCCCGCGATGGCGTCCTCGTACCATCATGGCGCATATAACGATCTTGCTAAACGTCCTGAACTTGCCGGAAAGAGAGGTCATAACATCCGGGTGGCCAAGTGACAAGCCAACGTTGCCGTACCCGGACATGACCTCGAAGAATATGGCGAAAACAGAGAATGCCTACATGGCGGAATGAGTCAGATCCCGCTAACTGCAAAAATTTACACATTATGATCATTCTAACTTACCGGATCATTGAGGTCCATGATCTTGTCGGCCTCGGCGACACAGATGCAGAACGTACCAAGAAACACATACCACAGGTCAAAGCTCAGCTGATTACGGATATGTGCCATAACGTAGGATGAGCTTCTTGATTCATCCAGAGGTCGTTCCTGTACGTAGATGCCCAGGGAAGTCTCTTCATAGGTGTTAGAAGAGCGCATGCTGATGGCAATCGGGAGGATAGCGATGTACATCATGACCAGGAGGCTGAATTGCACGCCAGGATTGACGTTTGCAAGGTTGAAAGTAGCCGCGCCGGTATGGCGGGCAGAGGCAGCTTGAAATATAGCTGCCAAAATCCTTGGGCCCGTTGGAAGGACGTTGACTTCTGGATTATCAAGATCTAGGGTTAAAATCAAAACGACGTCGATGAAATTCAACGCGAACAGTATCCCAAAGAGAATCCATGTCGTGTTGCTTGGAAAGAGGAGAGTGTAACAACGCCGGGGATGCTCAAGAAGGAACTGCAGCGTTTCTCTCATGGAAGAGTCTTTTGGCACAAGTTTTGACATAGTCCATATCAAGAGGCGCAGAACAACTGGGTAGCACGTATTGCCTGCAAAGGCGAGGAACGACATGGCGAACATTGGCCAGGCAGCGTCTCGGAAGGTGATCATGGAATCTGGAGTGAGTGTGAAGCCGAGATTGTCGACCATTGTCTGGGCAGAGTACACGGCCCTAGATAAGTTCAGTCACAGGCACATACAAAAGCAACACCATACTACTTACCACCAAGACTTCCCTTGGCCACACTCCGCAAGCCAATCAGCATACTTAGAGGGCGCATTGTGGATCCAAGGTAGCAGACAGATGACGCCAAAGAGGTGCAAGCCGAAAAAATAACCTGCCGGTGAGTGAGTGTGTGTCACAGTCTCAAGGGGGACGTTAATGTATACCAGACACTATTTTGAGCAAGAGCTTTAGGCTGCGATATTCAATACCGCCCAAACGATCCCGGTCCTGCGCGGTGAGGTTATGGAATTGCGAGTTCCGACTGACTGTGGCCGTTTTAGAGAGATAGGGCAGGTCAGCGACACGCGGACGGGCAGAAACATCGGACTGATGCCGGGCCTGACTTTGAGAAGGGCCCAAGACAAACATGGAAGCAGCGGCTTGTTCGATGGACCTCGCTGCTGACAGGCTAGGGCCGTCCTGTAGATAGGCCCGTCGCTTGGTAACTCCACTCGTATCTGGATGCGACTCAACGGGTTTGATTTCGTCTTCCGAGATATTAGTGACGTATATCAGCTTAAGATGCTAGGAAGAAGCAGGTACCCAGATCTTGATCTTCGGTGTCCGTTTCGACAATAGGGTATCCTCATTGGCCCTTAGTAGCGTCCTTGCATTGAGAAACGGGGATCTATTCATGCGTACCATTGTCGCGCTCCTTCGGTGGAGGCACATGCAAAGCTCTGGTGTCATTTGGCGGCGGGTTAGTATCTGCAGAGAAGGCGATTACCCGTTGCTTGAAATCCGGGCATTCAGCATCAGGTACCGCCCTATCAGAAGTACTATAAGTCGTGTATAAGTTGAGGTTCCGCGTGATACATATTGACACAACTCACCGAGCGTCCCCGGTTTGTGACGTCTCTTGCTGGTTCTCGCCCGTGGATGTGTCCTTAGGGGAAGTCTGAGCCTCGACATCTTTGGGTGGGGAACGACGAGATTGGGCAAAGAGCTTGTTTCCTGGTGAAATGAGTAACTTTTGGTCAGAGGAAAGACATCCATATGTTTGCTTTTATGCAACGAACCGTTTTTCCGTATGTGCCGTTCGAACCAGTACAACCGCACGGCAACAACAATTATATTGATGAAGCCGAAATTAGTAAAAATGGGAACGAAATAAAGAAAGAGCTGCTGGTACGTCTTCAAATCCTTAACATCAATGCTGCGACACAGTTAATGTCTCTTCGCACTCGCGGATTGAACAGGCACTGACGTATTGAGTCCCGACTCAGTGGATGCACTTGCGCCGAAGAAGTAGGCATCTATAGCAGGTACATTGCCATAGGGCAAGAAGACGACAATTCCAAGTAAGCTGCAGAAGATAATCCATGCATCTCCAATTCAACAGTTAGGAATCAGCAATCATCGTCGTAAGCGCCGCGGCATCAACGACTTACAGTGGAGAGTGAGAAAATTAATAGGGATGGGAGGCCGCCACATGTCATACGGCGCTTTTATAACAGTACAAGGCCAGGAGACAGGGCAAGATTGAGTAGAAGAAGACGAGGTATAAGCCGGGCCCTTGACGGAGCGAATAACGGTCAGAAGCTCACAGAGAAGGAAAACGATGTTGGCCAAAGACGCAAGCTCAATGAAACTTGATCGATGTCCACTAAGAGGAAGTGAGAGTTATTGTGAGGGATTTTTACAACCTGTTGTTCGAAAGATATGGAATTCCTAGCATAGCCCACCTCTCAACGCACTAAATCCCCACAGCGCCACCCACGCGCCGCCCATCTGACGGAAAGCGGAATGTTATCGCCGTAAACAATTTTTAAGGATCAGTTAAAGCTTTTGCACTAATTATTTGAGGTTAATCGTCACATCCTTTGTGCTCGTTTCGACGTGTTAAGCTTCGAAGGGAGGAAGTCGAACGGTTTAGGGGTAAGTGTATGGTCCTAGCTTGTTACTCGCACTGAAAGGACTTGTCAGAAAAGCCTAATCCGGGATACTCCAAGCGCTAAAGAATGGCAAAACCTTAATAACTGGGCTAATTATACTGAAATCAGTATGCCGAACGCGATGGCGCGATACCCTTAGAGGGATCTTATTATTCTGCCTTATTTTAAATGTTGAACTTTGCTTCCCTATCGAATCGACACCCGTGTTGGATCCTGGCACATCCCAAATAGGAAGGTAGAAGTAAGCGCACCATGCGGCCGGTACCTCTGGGTCCGAATGGACCATGCGTATTGGTCCGTCTCCTAGACTCTGCCAACTTGTATGATCCGTACGAGGTCTGGCAATGCCCTGGGAGTCCTGGAAGCCTTGGTAGCCTGATTCTGAACCTAATCTTATCGACATTATGGCCAACCTTATCGCCAGCCCTATCGTCGACTTAGCTGCCCGCTGACTTGACCGCCTACCTGAAAAAGGGGTGGAGGGCGGAGAGCGCCGGATGCTGGAGACCACTACCCCCCACCCCTTTTTGATTCGGGCCTTCTTAATTGCGACTTGGATTTAGGGCTTTAAACGAGGGCATGTATTAGTTACGCTTGCCGGGGCCTCTGGTAGCCGCACGTAAATATTCCGGTGCCGTGTATTCGATCTTGCTTGTAGTAATTAATTATAATATAAGACGCCATAAAGTCATACGCTGGCCGAAGATGTTCCGCCGAATAGAGGTGGGGGAAAAGCAGAGTTGTTAATCTATAAACCTAGCTAACTTATGTTATGGCATGAATGCTTTAAGATTTTTCTGATGATCCCCAGCGTCAGAAAAAGGAGTTTACTGCATACTTCTGCAGTTAACGAGCGTAATTATTATGAGTGGCTGTAATGAGTGTACCTAGCTCCTTTGCCAGATCCTCTCTGAACATGCTCCACGTTAGATCTGGCAGTAAAACGTCAACTTCCTTACGAGAAGACAGGTTGCAATCGAAAACAGTCAAGATCAGTCGCGAGGGTGTGTAGGCTCTGTCGAGCAGGGTGATGCTGAGAAATCAGATCTGCGATGAATGTCAGTGCCAACAGCTTACATGGTTCTGGGCAAGGCAATCTACCTGTCAAGTTCATTGTCTCGGCGGATAAACTGCCTCGAACGGTATTGGAAATGAGATCTGCGGGTGTGTGCCCTACAATCGACGACGCAAGATGCTTAATGCGATTCAGGTGATTGTAGCCGCACAGGCCGCCGTCGACCCACACCAGGAAATCAAGGTGATATTCGCTTAGAACAAATCTCCAGAAGAGACGGACAGCTCGGTGTTTCAACACTCCTACGGCTGGTCATTTTGTTAGATATTATTACTATGCAGAGTGACATGTCGCTCTCACCTTCCTCATCAACCCCAGGCTTCTCGATTTGCTCCACTTGCTCCCAGAAGACTCGGGCAAAGGACTGGGCGGCGGACCGGGATTCAGGTGTTTCGTCACCATCTTGATCTAAACGTGACAGTGCCACTGATAAGTATTGCGAGATCAAGGCCCAACTCTCTTTGACCTTGTCAATCTGCGTCTTCGCCTTAGCAGCAGTCTCCATTAATAAACCAGGAGGGTCTTGGATAAAGGCCATCAAATTCGCGTATCTCATGCGCGCCCAGGCTGGGCACTCCTGCCGATTTTTGAAGATAGGCAGCTCCTTTTCCAGCTCGCCTTCCAAGGCCGGCTGCGGGTGCCGCCAACGCTTGCCAAACCTGACTCCATTATCGATGGCGCTGTTACACGGCACCCCGAGCGATAAGGTGAAGAACTCCATGGGGGCGGCAATAGCCCATTCTATCGCACATGACCTCAGCTCTGGCCTGTTGCGATCATCCATCTCCGTAGGCCATTCAGGCCCTACCAGAAGAGTATGGAAAGGTAGCTCCAGGTCAGGATGGTCCAAAATGCCAATTCTATACAGTTCCATGCAAAAGAGCTGTAATTCACGATATTCTTGAGCGAACGTACCAGCGCTGATTAGCGTGGCAATAGACTCGTCATCCGCTGCGCAACAATACTTTTAGCTAAGAATAAATATATGTAGCCATTGAAGACTTACAGGCATCCACCATCGTTTCGTTCCAAACACTGTCGACAGCGATAAACAGCTCTTGCCGTGCCCTATCTGCTCCGTGTTAACTCGTGGAAAATAGGTCGAACGTACCGTCAGCAGTGATGGTACCTTTGGTCATGGTCACGCCGTACATCCTGATAAAATCTTGCGTTCCCTAAGCGCATTGTCAGCTCCCTACGTACCCATCGAAAAGAGATTTGAGTTCGTGCTGTACCAAATATTGATGGCTCCCAGAGGGGCGGGGCCTCCCGACCACCCAGATCATTCTCATTATGTTTAGGAGCACATCCGTCCGTGGCCCACCGACGACATTAAGAGTGGCTTCGCAAATGTTCACGAAAGTAGCTTGTAGAACTTCATGCTTCTCAAACTGAGGATCGTAAACGACTGCGCATGTTCACTGGTAAGTCGGTATCCCCACAGGGGGCGAGGGCTTCGAAGTGGGAACGGGGAGGCGAAATCAAACTTACGTGGGAGCCAAGCGATCTTGTCATACGTTTCATCGACTTCGGCTTGTGGTAGGTCCCCGTTTGGGTTGGAGTTCCTCAATTCGAACAGACTCTTCAGTAACCTAGTTGCCGCCCGGAAAAGGTGCGCAGTCCGAATTGCCAATACTTCGGCCTCAGCAGAGTCCATTGGGAAGAGTGTACAACCAAGTATGATAGAATGGCATAGAATAAATCAACTGGCCGGTTGAAGATAACGAACTACTCGAGACCCTTGGAAATGGATAGAGTCGTGAGGTGTAAAATCCAAGCTCGATATCTCAGAAGTGGCGTCCATTGGACCGCACTTTATAGATATGGTATGCGTTTGAGCCCTCGGTGAAACGCAATCATTAACTTTTCTGTGGCACATGAATTGAATCATAGGAATAGCTTGTAAACAAGTATTTGTAAGGGGGTGTGATGAACCGACACATATATATACCTCAATCAACACAAACTCGACGGTTTACTGGTGCGGAACTTGGATTCAGAAGGAGTGCAAACATTGACACATTTGATTATCTGGGAAGTTGCCACGTTCTTGTGCATGGCCCGAGGTTAATACCTGGTCGGGCGAGATCGGATAGACGCTAAGTGGCATTCCCTTCTGCGAATGATGCAAACAGTCGATGGCTGATCCCATGTTCATGCCGGAGCCTTGGCCAGCAAGCATACTAGAAGGATATAACAAGCGATAGCTGTATTGTGGCCTAAAGCAAGTCAGCTATGTCACGAAGCCTTAGCAAAACACTATTAAACAAGAAAGCAACGTACTCCTGGACGGACGAAATCGGGAAGTTGATCACAGCCAACAGCCTAAGGCTTTTGCCCAATGTTCTATGCACTTACTCATGGCTGGGTGGGTGATAGGGCCTTGATCTGATAAGAATCTGAAAAGCAAGGATTAATAGTGGCAGAACAGTTAGAGCAAACAATAGGGGCAATACAAACATCGAGAAGCCGGGAAATATTCTGTAAGTGAAGTAAGTGAAGATCTGGTAGATGGTAGTGTTCTGGTAAATAAAGCCGCAGCTCGAGGCTAGCCCAGCACAGTGGATTTGATAGGGGAGTAACGTTTCCAGGGTGACGGCAGCCTTGAATATCACCAGCTCACAGCGGCAGAGCCCCAGGCACGCGTCTATATCCGAGATTGAGGCATCAGTCACCAGGTGCGTGGGCATGTACCGACGTTTCTACCCGCTGCTAGGTAAGTCGATATTCAGGTTGGTCGACTATATGAAACAAGAAAAAGCAGGTTTTCTCAACCCGACGGCCTCTCCGCTGAAGCCTGACATGAGGGCAGAACAAACCCCCATGAGTGATCTCTTTAGCTCAACTACCTCTCCGCTGAAGTATGACCTGCGAGCTGGAATCACCAAAGCGGGTTTTTCGTAGGTCAGGATTCGATTCGAAGCCTGGCCGAGCTTTTTTGCAATTTGCTTTGTTACTTTGATTTACCATGTCCATATTCATTCACACTCGCTCTTTTTCCTTTTTTAAGGCAACGTAGGCTTATTCTCAATTTCTCCTCTATCATCATCTCTTGTATATATATGTAGCTATCGTGGAACTTGTTTAACGCCCTGTCTCCTCAGGGCCATCCGACTTTTTAGCCCTTACGGCACATGTTGAAAATAACCGATACATTTGTAAGCACGGGATACTTTGCATATAACTTTGATTGCTTCACGGGAGGCATCTGCCCTGAGCGGCCCAGGGCACACATAAAACTGTACCCACACCTTGGAACCTGACGGACCCGGCTTTGAACTTAGGCACAGGCATCAATTGCGCATGGTCCCATGTGCAAGATGCTGACCCAAATTTATACATAAGGCTGGCCAACTCTCGGCTTGAATGTGCAATTTCCTGTTTGAGTATACTCTACTGAATCTAATCTCACAGCAGCACCCTATTGGCCTAGCATTTCAATCCCTTTCCTTGGCGGACACAGCCTGTCCCCCGAAATTTTTACTAAGCATGGACCCAGGCAAGCCAACCAACTTCTCGTGTCCTTCGGCGGCCTGCCCACGGAGATATGGACCAAAATATGGGAGATGGCCATCCTCGAGTAAGATAACCCCCCCATCAACGCTCCACCCCCCCAACGCGCCGCCATTTCCTATACAAAATCAACAAAACTGCATATTTATAATTAATTAACAAAAATAGATATTAGAAATCGGCCACCGGGATAATAATT
>QJOB01000299.1:0-68195 GCA_004155035.1 Monosporascus sp. 5C6A
ATATATCGCCTGTCGACCTGGTAGCCCTTGGAGGCTGAACGCAGGGATCTCCCACGCGTTATCTCCTCAATCGCCTGCGCCGCACGGAATTGAGCTGAGAGCTGCATATCGTTTGAAAGCGCAGATTCTGATGAATAAGAGGATAATTTTTTCAATTTTTTAAAGCGTTGTTGAGAAGGCTTTTATAGGGAAAGAAATCAGTAAGTGGATCAACGCGCAACGCGGTTGTGGGGTGGCGCGTTGGGGGGGTGGAGCGTGAGGGGGGGGTCCGACTTAGTCGATTCCCTTGTGGAAGGTTAAATGGCTTAGGGGTGGCAACTTACTTTCCAGCAGTGTCGTGAACAAGGCTTATGATAATCTCAGTCCCGGATCCTGCTCCCCAGTTGCACTGCCCGGCTTCGACAAGTGATCCACAGAGGACCTTGCAACTGTCAACCCTGCGATTCTTGAAATTGCAACTGCCTTGCTCGAAATTGATACAGAACCGGGATTGAATCTCCCTCCACCGGAGAGGTCTGGCAGCACAGGTTATCCAGCCCAATATCCTTGCAGCAGCTTCTTTTTTTGACCGAGTGGGACGGTCGAGAACCCGGACGACTACGCGCTCGTATCTGTCGACTTCTTTTAGCTTTTGAATATCCACCAAAAGAATGGAAAGAGCCATACGCCGAATCTAGCCCGTCTGGAAAGTTTTCCGTTTTCAGTTCATTTTCGAGCTCGGCTTCTGAGCCTTGGCCCATGAGGTTGTCCAGCACCACCTTAGCATAGAGGAACATCCCTATGAGACAGTGTGAGCAACGAGAGCATTTTAATGAGCCCTAAAATATGTGGAAGAAGACCATACAGACCTTTTGAGGCTGCTGTGACTTTGCTTAGTATCTGGGCTTGCATATCATGGCTAAGAGAGAATCTTTCTCGTATTTCAGATATCCTTGATACTGCATAGTCCCAGATATCGTGAAGGTGTGCATCAATGGTGTCCAACTTAATGCCCGGCAAGGCAGAAAGATGCTGGTCAAGCACACCGTCCCTCTGGCCGGCCAACAACAACTGGACACAACCTCCTTCGGAACGGGAATTTGGTATCACAGAATTCTGGAACCACTCAAGGATACCCTTCAACTCTTCGTGCCTCGTATTCTGTCCATCTGCGCATTCATCCAGACCGTCAAGGACAATTAGGCAGTGGTGCTGGCTCTTCAAACTTTCTTGGGCCAGTTCCTTGAGTACAGAAAGGGTCCTAAGCTCGGACGTGACAGCAGAACAGCATTTCCGATAGAAGTATTCTATCAATGTGTCGTCCTGATAGAGCAACTGGACCAGTAGGGCACGAAGCATTCCACCCATGGAGTTCTTGGTTCTTCATGGTGCTTGAAATAGAAGAACAGTACAGGCGTCTTGGAAGTACTTGTCTGGGATCTCAGGTAATCAACGACTCGTGATACAAGAGTTGTTTTGCCTAGTTTGTTGTCATTGTGCTGGACGAAGACCGGATTCTCAGCGCGCCTACTCACCAGCACCTGGCATGCCGTGCAGAAACAAAGTGCTATGTGACGGGCGTCGTGGATCAAGCCAGCTCAAAAAGTCTGGATTCTTAAGGATCCAGTCTCCAGATGCAGAAAAGCGCTGTTCTGAAGCCCGGTGCTGATCTGCTTCATAGTCTGGAGCCCCCAGCTTCTTTTCTATGGAGTGTCTTTGTTGGCGCAGTGCTTCTTGCTGTTCTCTGGCTTCCCTTTCTGCCGACTTCTCCTGGTTTTCATATGATTGTTTCGATAGTTCTTGGAACCTGTCGTGTAGCTTCTTCGAAAGCTCCTCGAATCTGGTATTCGATTGCGCTGATTGCTCGTTAAACCTAGTCACAGCGAGTTGGCGGAACTCTTGGATCTCTGCAATGGCTGCCGTCAACTTCTCGTCCAACAGTAACGTCCTATGACGCTTGAGACTGTCAAGAATTGGCTTGAAACTAGTTTCAAAGGTCTTCCAGGCAGACCTCAGAGCTGTCTCCCATGCTGCGTACAACTTCATTAGTGTCCCCAGCGGACTTGTGGTTTAGGGGGTTCCAAGGATGCCTAACCTGGCCTCGCAAACACATCAAGAGCCTTTCTGTGAAATTTGAGGATATCGTCCAGGTACCACTCGAGTATTTCCCTCACGGCAGAGCAATTTTTGAAGAGTTGATCATACTGTTGAAGGCCGGGGATGACCTCGCCGATTTCAACGTAAGTGTCAAGCAAACGCTCAAGGATGTCGATTCTAGTGCCAGCTACCTTGGATTGCCTGTCAGCTTTCTCATTCCAACTGCCTAACTGAATATCTGGGTCCTTGTACCACAAGTGCGAGTTTTATGGGCCCCTATTTGATACCTTAGCATGTGGGAATCCTGCAGTTGACTAGCCCCCGCCCGAAGAGGACATGAATACTTACCCATATGAATGCCACGATTTCGTGGACGTTAAGAAAGGCATTGACGACTTGCTCTACCTGCTTCATGGCTTCCAGGAACCTGGAGACTTTGTTCAAGTTTCGCAGCTTTTTCTCCAGGCCGAGACGGTGCTGAATGTTTTGAATTTCCGACTTCACGTCTTCTAGATTGGTCGCCGAAAATTTTTCTTTCTGCTCTTCTGTGAGACTGTCTCGGAACCTTCCCACGACTTTGTTCAAAGTGTCCCCGGGTCCGCTAGCCATCTCGCCAGTTGGAAATGCTGAGCGATACTCACTAAAACCTGAAAGAAACCTCTCAAGTTCCGAGTAGATAGCTAGATAGAGCATTTGGCATGTTGATTAATCGATGCGACCCATCGTCTCCCATATGTATGAATGATAATGTAAAGGCCGGGAGAGACTTGGGTTTGCTGTCGAGCTTGAGAACCGAGTAGAGAGGGAAGTAAAATCACACGGTGTTACGGTTCTAGCAAGATTTTCAGAGGCAGTGTTGGCGGACTGGGACATGCATCTACCCCGCCTCGTCACAGCCTCGACTCAAGGTGGCATCGTGCCAACAGCTCCAATCAAGGCAGCCTTCAAGCCTGACTAGTATTGAGCCTCGCTTAGGCAACCAGGCCCAAGTTCTCTTATCTCAAAGCGCATATCCACTCATAAGAGGTGTTGCGTTTCTAGCTCTTTGCGTCGCCGTTTCGAAGCAGGACTATCGTGATTCTGTGTACTTAAATCGGTTGAGATGCTGACTCCTTGCAAACGAGGACAAAAGCACGCCGGAATTTCGGATGATGCCACGCGTGTGAAGCGTTCGCTGTTCGGAACCGGTTTGCAGGGTCGCAGCAGTGAAGAAGTCGATTTTTCAAGTCTACCGCAGGTGCTCATAAGGCGACCGAACTCGGCCTGCCGCATCGGATCAAAGATTACGCGCGCTAACGGTTTCGGTTCAGGGACGATATCGAGATGAAAGACTCCACAACATCGCCAAGTCCTTCTGAGAGTATCTGTTATGGGGCTGTACGTTCACTCTCTGTTGTTGTTTGATCTGCGTCGTTACCAGGGATTCGAACCACCGGTTTCCTTCTAGATTGAACCGGCTCTCTTCAACATTGCTTGTCAAGAGCTGGGCGGCCTCGGGCTCCGACTCCGAAGGTTGGGGTTGATGCATTCCTTGTCATGTTTCGTTGGTGAGCGCTTCAGCTGACCTGTGGCGTCTACCGAAGCTGTGCCAGGCCAAGGCGCAATTCAGTTTCAGTAAAGGATTGACCGCTCAGTCACGGCCATGGAGCCGCTTCCACACATTCCAACTTGTCGCCCGACAGGAGTTCTACCACTTGGCTCAAGTGAATGGGACGGGCACTGAGGACGTTGGTATGCTGGACCTTATTACGACCAAACACCTGCACTCCCTGGGGACGTTCTTGGAACTATCATTCACTGCTGTCATTGCTTCATCAAATCTGACCAACATCCTCCGAAAGCCAACCCACAACAAAGCGATTGTAGATATCTCTGTCAACATTATGGGGCCAGAGAGGATTGCTGGCGATGTCGGGGACACTCTGGCAAACGCTTCAGCGTATCTTCAGCATCCCTTCTTCTTGCAAATCGGGATCAGATACATAAACCCGCAATACTTCTATTCGGGAAACGAGAAAACGGACCTGAGGCACCTCATCGACCCCCTAACGACAGACCCAAGATCCATGCATGTTTCTGAGGGGATTGAGAATATGTTGGAGTCTCTTGATGATCTATCGCGCCTTGCAGTCCTCCCTGAGCGTCAAGCTATCTCAGCGGCTGGGGACGGGCCCATTCTTACCCCGCTCAAGAGGTTCAGGCTCCCTGTTGCTGTCAAGTTTGCTCAGTTAATCCATCTAACTTAACCCATATCTGGTCTCGTTTAGACACCAAGAAAACGGCGTCTGGTTCATCTTGAACAGAGAAGACCCAGCTTTCTGTGACTCGGTCACCTCTGATCTCAAAGCTCTCATCGGTTCCCGGTTCGTGAATAATATCCCAGTGCCGTGGACGCGCTACTGACACCGGTACATTAGATACTTCTCCCATAGGCCGGAATTGTGCCTTGGTGGCATCGTGGCCGACATTATGGGCTTGGGGAAAACCTTGACAATGTTGAGCGCAGTGGTTCGTTCCAAGAATGCGGCGGCGCAGTTTGCCAAAATCGGCAGCTGCCGAAACGAACCACGATTCACAAGGGCAACCTTAATTGTGGTTACATCTCGGCGTAAGTCTTAACATGCCCGCCCCGAACACCCTCTGGTCTCACTTCCTCTATCTCGACGTTCAACAGAGCTTACGTCTCTACAGAAGTCTTGGATGTCTGGACATCCGAGATTGAGAAGTAAGTGCTCATCGATAATACCATCGGATCAGGCGTACCTGACCTGCCACATTGCAGACATTTGAGGCCGGACACGTTGAGAGTCGCTGTATTTCATGGAGACAGCCGTGCCAAGACAACTGAAGCGCTTGTAGACCATGATGTCGTGCTGACGACTTACCGCACCCTTGCGATGGACTGGAAAGGGCGTCGAGTCCTGCAGGAAATTGGATGGTACCGAGTCGTATTGGACGAAGGTAAACTTAGCAGTTCCTCGACGGTCGACGGCAAATGCATTTTTTTCCTGCTAGTCACCCTCATGATGTCTCGCTACTAACAGGAGACACAGCACACTGGATCCGAAATCAATCCTCCGAGCAATTCAATGCAGCCAAGGATCTTGAGGCTGGGAGGAGATGGTGTCTTACAGGAACGCCCATTCAGAATTCCCTGGCCGATCTGCGATCGCTTCTGAGATTTCTCCATTTTCAACCATTTGCAAGTCAAGCGTTCTTCGAGAAGCATATCGTCGAGCCACTTCGAATGAACTCCCATGACTCGTTTCGGAACCTGCAGCTCCTTCTTCGGGTCATCTGCCTTCGCCGAAACGCGGGTTATCTCCATCTACCCCCGGCAGAAACAGAAGAGGTTCTCATCTCCCTCACATCTGAAGAGACAGCTGTGTATGATGGGATCCTCGCAGATTGCCAGGCAGAGTTCGACAAGATTGTCAGCGGCAAGTCGGAAATCAGGAAGTATAATGTTCTTTTTATCACAATCATGAAGCTCCGGAGGCTTTGCAATCATGGGACATTCCAGGCCGCTACACCGACGTATCCCACGCTATCCAGAAAGGCGCGAAAATCAAAGAAGCAGCAGATGTCTACCGATGCAGAGCTATCTTGCGATTTCTGTAGCCGGGAAGATGAGGATACCGCCACCTTGTTAGACAGTCTCGAAGTATGCCCTGAATGCTCTCGTTGCCTAGAGAGTCAGGAATCCTCTTTGTCCCAACCCTTAATGAACGGGCCTTCTCCAGCCTCTCCACCAAACTCCCTAGCACCATCGACGTCTGCGAGCCGAGGATCCACTCCACAATATCTTTCGCCGATGTCTCCCCACTCCTCGTTTGGGCTTCAAGCAGGATACTCATCGAAACTTGTTACTGTCACTGATAACATTCAAAAGTCGCTTAATGACCCGAAAAACGGCTCGAAAAAGTAAGCTGTCCTTCTTCAACGTCAACATGAGCATTAAATCTAAAGAATAGCAGCCTCGTGTTCACATCCTGGCGGTCAACTCTGGATATACTCGCAAATATGCTCAAAGAGAGGCGCATCCCGTGTCTTCGGATCGACGGGCGAGTTAGTTTCTCTGATCGGTCGGAGATTCTATCGAAATTCCGCGGAGATCCCAACATTCCTGTCCTGCTTATGTCTTTGGAAACTGGCGCGGTCGGGTATAGTAGTTGACTCATACTCGCCTACGACTGCTTTACTAACTGAGAGCCAGGCTCACCTTGACCGTTGCCAATCGCGTCCACATCGTCGAGCCCCAGTGGAATCCGTCGGTGGAAGAACAGGCTATCGCAAGGGCACTCCGAATGGGGCAGACTCGGACTGTGACTATCGTCAAGTATATTACAATAAAGACCGTAGAGCAGGTATGTAACTTCTCCCCTTTCGTAAGCCGTTACTGACGCCACATTTCTAGAACATTCTCGCGCTCCAAAAAAAGAAGACGGAGTTAGCTAAATTCTCCTTGGATGGCGGCACAGATAACAACGCGACGGGGAGGCTCGACGTTCGTGAAGCCAGCGTAGTTTGGACATCAGACACTGACAAACTTGTGCAGGACTTGAAATTTGTTCTTGATACTGGAACATAACGATCGCCGCTCGATGTCTTGTTCGAAAAGATGTGGCTGGATCATACTTGTCAGTTTTAAACATTTTATTGCCTGTAATAGGTTTGTGTGGGGAAATGGCAGTATGGAAACTCTTGACCCGGCCCAGGTTTTCCTATGAACTGCCATAGTTAGGCTAATCGCGAGGAAAGGTTGCATAAGGTGTGGAAAGTGTAGACTATCATCCCTCGTCAGGGCTTAGAGAGCGGTGGCTAGAAAGCCCTAAACATAGTGTGGGAGCTCGGAATAACACAGTTGCGGGGTGCCTATACGCCACTGGTGTTCGATGACTAAGCAGGTTACCCCTATTCTATGGCACGAGCTTATCCCTCTACCCTCCATCAAAATAATAGGCGGCCAGGTGAAGGACGGCCCGGTAGGCTAGGACCAAAGTGATGATTCGTATGCCGTACGACTGTGACCTGCGTCAACAATGTGGCCTAGGAGAGATTAAGATATAGATATCGGCACATCTTCCCTTAAGTTGATGCAGCTGGCCCCTGTTCGTGATACAATGCGCGAACCAGCTTATCCTCGAAAACTAGGTCAGCATTAACGCCAACGCGCAGCTGATCCCATGTCCTCCGGAGACGATTTAGATCGGTGGACGGATTCTTGCAGTCATTTACAAGGCTGCTGTCATAAAAGGAATCGCATCAACCTAGCGAGCGTCACTATGAACTACCGTAAGAACAAAATGTCGTGAATTGTTATAAGGTGCGCTATATTGAAAGCCTACTGGAAATGCTGTTATTTCCCCACCACTTCCAGTCTATTTGAAGTCCAAATGGATTTGTCAGAGCGACGTCAACTTGATCGACTTCCAGAGCCTCGACGACCTATTCATCGGTGGTGTTCATGTCCATGTCCTTCTTAGCGAAAGGCCATAGTACTGAAAATGCAGGTTCGATACAAGGAAGCGATTTTACTAAACGGGGTCGACGCCGTGTAATGTGCTTGTATAGCCACTGGAGATCCTCGGCCGAGTAATTATATCCTTCACTAAGAATAGTTACAAGGTTTCTAGCGAGAAGACGTCAGGAGGATAATTTTGCCCCTGACCCTTCGCCGTCGCTACTGCCGCATCTCAGAGCCAATTCCCAGATAGCCTATTCCCAGATGGTCTATCCTCCAACGGTCGATTCCCCAGCAACCCGAAGCATTCAAACAACGTGACAACTGCGCGACCTAAGGACAAGAAAAGGAGACTGAACCCTGAAAGGAGATACTCGAGGGAAGACGCTCTCAGCACGCCCACTGGCACCCGGAAACCCGCGCGACCCACGGACACGATGATTATGGTTGTCCTATTCAGGAACACGGAATACCCGCCAGCCGTAGGGAAGCCGAGGGGTGATTTCACCCCTACTCTTCCGGAAGATCCATACCATATCCGCAAGACTTCGACGAGCCACAGCGCCGACTCCTGTCACGAGTTTCCCGACCAGAATTTTCTACAGTTTTTCACCTGGCAGGCGTCGTTCCACATCGTCACTATCGATACACGGCACTCTTCGGGGGGCGTCGATGCGGCGGCTTCGAACCGGGGCTCCACCGCTACCACATCATGGACCGGCGCGCTGACAAGCGCGGGTCCATCGTCGTCGACATCCAGTAGCTCCAGGGCCAGCAGAGGGGCGACAAGGATACTGTGAACGGCGCCGCGAATGAACCCGATGGCAAAAAGGGGATGACCGAGTTCGAGTTTATTGCTATTTCGGAAGCCAAGACCTCCATCAAGGAGGAATATCCAGGCTGGACATACTACACCCCCAAGGAGAGGGTCGAGTCGGAGTGGGGTCTGTTGTGTTCCTCGTTGAGCAGTTTACCATCGAAGGATCTTATCTCCGCTTGGCTCTGGGTAGGTATTAAAGCTGCTTTTGGCTCTGTCGGATGATGAGTGGACGGAGGTTATACTTGGATGAGAGCTTGGTGATTTTCTTGACTATGGTCGCTGGTCAGCCGGCGATCATTGTAGGAATTGCGTGATAAAGGCGTACCAAACTAAGCACCTGGCCAGTTGCCTACAGCGTTGGATGTCAAGAGGGCGAGATATGGAGGAATAAACCTCATACAATGGAAACAGATAAGCAAAGTACAAGAATTGACAGGATCCCGAGTTTTTGACGCGGTATGGTCGTATGTGCTGGGTCGTGATCCTATTCTGCTTTATGGGGGTACACATAAAAGCGGGCTATGCCTGTGAAAGAACCAATCGTTGGAGACGAAGCTGGGCTCGAGGGACTGAACTCGAACTCATCATCCGTCTATGTTCAGACCTCAGACGAAGAGGCTGGTGCGGATTGCAAAGAGTGTGCACAAGGTGTGGCAAGCCTATGTAGTCCGGATGGTCGTTGCTGTTGACCCGTACGGGCCGTACAAAAGGGCAAGGAGCCTGTGCCAGTCGCTACTACAAGAGAGCGAGTCACCCCTCCACTTCTAGAGACATCGAAGATGGCTGAAGAGATTGCCGGGCAGTGCAGATGAGTCAGGATAGATCGAGAAGAACTGCCGACTGGCAAACAACGAATTCCCTCCCTTGCTTTGTCCCTCGAGGGGATCATCTGACCTTCCTGTTCTCGCAGCCCAGCGGGCAGTCCCGGCAGACTAGCGTTAATACCCGATGTAGAGTGACTCACAGAATTAGAGAGCTCACACTTGTAGGAAGACGTATATCCATATAACGCTTGAACTGACAACGTTCGAGCGCCCGATCTTTTGCATAATCCAATAATACCTAAGCAGGACGTCATGTTCGTCGAATTCTCACCGCGATGTGGTTTAGGATGAAGCTATTGTCAGCCGCATCTGTTGCAGCCAATTGCCCGTCCGGGGGGTGTTTCCGAGGAAAAGTCTAGTCTCCTTTACAGTCTCATTCCTCGGTTTCTCGCCGAAACATGCTATATCTGTTCTAACTCTCCTATACCAGCCTTCATCAGGGTTGCTTTATATCATGATAGTTCCTTACAGTGTATCCCTGGCCCTGAACTGTTAGATGACGCGTACTGAAAGAAGCTCAAGGGAATGGTAGGAAATGTCCGGGCGAAGTAATATTCCACTCATGAATCGAGTGGTGCACGACAAGGGAATGGGAATCACCGTTGAAAGGAGCTAGCGACCACGATGCCCTTGTGCGTATTAGAACAAGTGGTATTATCAGTGAACAATGCCGCTGTGACTCGTCTATACCCACAGTGTCATTGCTTCAAGCCTTTCAAATCCATAAGACCGCGGTCTAGGCCCTTTCTCCTTCCACAATGCCCTTCTTGGCCGGCGGGACTTCGCTATCAGGTTCGGGTCATCCAGAGTTGCTAAGCGCTTGGGGCGTTGTGGTGTTGTCGTTAAGCCCATATCGTGCTTGCCGGTCAAGAAGATATCCCTCTTCACCATGGAACACGATTCCGGTAGCGAGAACAATGCCTTTGGTAAGCAAGGCCTGGTTCGATCGCTTTGGCAAGTACGTTCAGATGGGGGTGCCGTCATCGAGGAAAGCCAAAGGCAAGGCAAGAAGCGCGTCGAGAGCAGCAAGCGCCGCGGTACAATCTTTGACGCAGTGTCGAGTCAGACATCCATTCCTTACCCGGAGCCAAAAGACGAGTGGGGATCCTTCATCAACGTCCTCCGTCTCGTGACACAGTCCTGCGAGCATCTCACCCCCGAAGAAGAGCGATTGGTTGCCGAGAGAATACAATCTCGACTAAAATTAGAAGGGAGGCTCGAAGGCCTAAAGGAGCTCAGGGAGATCCATATCGAAGAGTTCAACTACTTGTATTCTGTCATCGACAATGAAGCTGCAAACCTCGATAAGGCAAATGCCGACGCAGGCTTTAAGGCCCTAGAAGAAACCCCGCTGGTAGTGTTCCGGCGCAAGGCCGTCTGCGAATCTCTCGCAAAGGAGATCAAGGAACTGGAGAAGGCTATACTGAACGGTGAAGCCGCCGAGAAACTTTTAAGCATGGCACTGAAAGAGAAGGAAGAGGCAGAGGAGCTTCGAGGACAGGCCCAATATGAGGCAGACAAGAAGAGAGATAAGCTTGAGGCTCTAGTGGCCCAGCAGAAAGGGTTCATAAGGGGCATAGGATAGCATGACCCCATTACTCCCTTTCTAGTCGCTGGGCAATGTTCCCTGTAGTATCTGCTCTTAACTAAGTTAGAGTATTTGTGAGTCAATTAGGTTTATCCTTAACGTTCAATTTCTTCTCCATACCTATTGACTGCTCTCTCCTTGAATCCCGGTTAGTGCTCTCTTAGGGTCTATGAGGTATACTAAGAGAGTCCCCCTAACCACAGCTATATGCCCAAAGCCTGACAGGTTAAAAGGCGGTGAGGGAACTCGAACGGGCTTGTCGGCAGAGCAGTGCTAAAACCCAGTTATAACCCTCAAGGTGTCCGTAATCCCAAATACAACAACCAACCCTGGTAAGAAACAGCATAATTTCACGCTCGATATGGGCTTATATCAGTGCATAAATCATCTGGTTATGGAACATAAAGCCCCTCACAGCAATAGATGTAGGCTCAAGGGGGCCCACGACCAGATATATACGCAGGCTTGCTAAGTAGTCTTAGTTCTGCCCGCCAAGTCTTACATATAACCACCTACAGCGCACAGGGGTAATATTTGTTACTTACCCCTATTGTCCTAATTGTTTCCTTCCAGGCTGGTATATAGATTGCTATAAGATTTGTATACCATAACCCGTATATAACGTTTTATTACGTCCTAGCAGCTGTATTTGGTTTAAATCAAGAACTTTTCATAGTTCTCATTAGAAGCCCAGCTTCGGATTGAAAAAGTAATGCTTTCGCGAAACTTTGCCGTTATTGTAACTGCCGAATGCCTCTAATAGTGGGATAAATAAAGGCCCTAGGTTGAGAATTGTAAGAAATTGGGAAGCAAGTGATGGAGGTTATTTTGTACAAGAAATGTATGGGAGTATACATATTCGCTGACTAGGGAATCTTGTGGGGCGTGGAGTAACCAACCAAAAATACCGTACCCCTGAGAGTTATATGCATATGTCGCATCTTCTTCCACTTCGGGCTGTAGGCTGGGGAAACGACCTAATCGGAAAACCTGCCAAGCCTCCGGACTTCCCGGCTTCGAGCACTGCAAAGGGTAAAATGCGCATTAGAGAGCATCCTTGCAGTTGAGGTGGTTCAGCCGTTCAACAGCCCTACCAATGAAAAGTCACTCCCGCATAGGCTTGCCGAAATGGCATCCACGCGAAGCGGAGACGCAGCTCTTCTAGGAGAATGTCCCATTCAGGCGGATTAGAAGGTTGGAAGGACCCGCATGTCGCTGGCGTCAAGAGGGATGCAATGCTATTAAACCCACGTAGCTTCCCCGTCTCTCAGGGCAGAGTGTTCTGCATCCTTCTAGGTCCGTTGATGAGGTAGGAAAGAGATCACAATGGCTTGGAATGCTAGTATCCTGGGTCTGGGCCTGCTTCCGCTCCTTAGCGAAGCCCTCCCATCATCTCATCGACTTGTCCCCCGAACATGGAATGGCAGCGACTATGCCTGCAAATGCTACGTGGGCGACGAGTGCTGGCCGGGCGAGGGCTCCTGGGCCGAACTGAACTCCACGGTGGGAGGGAATCTCATTGTGAACCTTCCTCCCGGGGCTCCTTGTTACGAGGTATTTCCCACGCATTGGAACGAGCACGGGGACACTGGCTAAACTTGTGGCGGCCGTAGACGTTTGAGGGTCCGTTGGGTACCGTATCGACATATGACGCCGCTGCATGCGCGGAGGTCACTGCAAATTTCATGAGCCAACATTGGACGTTAGTCGCCCATGAGCATACACTCCATATTAACCTAGAACTAACTCCCAGCGTACAGAGACGACCAACCAGCAGCGCTGATGTGGACATACTTCACGAACGACACGTGCAGGCCAACCGCGGACCCTGCCGGCTCCTGCACCCTGGGATACTATGGTGTTTATGTCATCAAAGCCCAGACGAAGGAACATATCAAGGCAGGGGTCGACTTCGCGCGGGAGAACAACGTGCGCCTGATCATCAGGAACACCGGCCATGATTTCATCGGGCGAAGCACCGGCTGGGGTGCGTTGGTGATTAACACGCACAGCTTCCAAGACGTGGAGTTCACGGATAAGTATACCGGACCCGGCGGCTACACGGGAGGGGCCGTCACCATAGGAGCAGGAGTGCAAGGTCGGGCCCTGCTCGCTAAGGCTCATGCGCAGGATCCCCCGGTCCAGGTGATGACAGGAGAGTGTCCAGTAAGTTAAAGTGGCTAGTCGAGTGGCAGCCAGTGGCTGATGAGATTTCAGACGGTGGGTGTAGCTGGTGGTCTTGTCCAAGGAGGTGAGTATTGCGGTTGCTTAACCCCTTCTTTGATTTGTCTGAGGCCCATTTTAGCCATATACTCGCACCTCGTGCCCATCGTTTGAGCCCTGGGGCCTCTTTCAGAGAACATGAGTGCACGCAAGCGCTCCTAGTCCTCCAGGAGCCCCATGTGCCCCGGAACCTCATACACCAAAGACATGCTAATCCCCGACGCATTATTTAGGTGGACATGGCCCGTTGACACCTTTGCACGGGATGGTAGCTGATACCGCTCTCTCGTTCGAGGTCGTGACAGCTTCGGGCGAGCTTCTGACCACCAACTCTGACGAGAACCCAGATCTGTTCTGGGCCTTGAAGGGAGGCGGCCCGGGAGCTTTTGCCGTTGTCCTCTCGGCCACGCTCAAGACATTCCCTGAACAGAAATCTGCCGGGGTCATCGTCAACATAAACTCGACACTGACGCAGAACGAGACGCTTATCTGGGAGGGGGTGAGGTCGTTCCATAAATACTCCAATAACTTCGTAGGTGCCGGGCTGTACGTCTACTTCGAGATTATGGCGATGCGGTTCCAAGTTCAGCCTTTTGTCGGCGTCGGGAAGAACCTTGCAGAGGTGCAAGACATTCTGAAGCCGATGTTTGACGAATTCGATGCCCAAGGCGTCCCGTACGACACTTCCGGCAAGGAATTCGACACTCTATTCGATCTATACGTCGACCTTTTCGAAGATGAGGGTGCCGGTTCATCGGCTCTCACCGGCGGGTGGATGTTCAGCCATCAAGATGTCGCGGAGAACAACGATGAAATCGTCGAGGCATTCAAGACGGTGATTTCGCCCCGCGAAGACCTGGCCTACCAGGGAGGCATCATCGGCCATTTGTGGGATGCCGGCCACAGCACCCCGGTGTCAAACAGCGCGACGCATCCGAGATTCAGAAACTCCACCGACTTCTCCATCGCCATTCTCCCGGTACCGGTCGGCGCGAGCTGGGAGCAAAAGGAGGACCTGCAGAATGTTCTCACTAACATCCAAGACGAGGCGTTGAGGAAGGCGGGTCCGAATGGCTGTGCTTATGTCAACGAGGTAAGCGTTTAGTCCCTAAGGTTTCAACCGTTGTGACCTCCCCCCTTCTCTTGCCCTGTCTTATTTCTTGTCCCCGACTTACGAGACCAACCCAGGGCGACCCGTTCCAACCGGACTGGCAAGATCACTTCTGGGGCTCGGAATATCCGGAGCTACTGAGGACAAAGAAAAAATGGGATCCTGAAGGAGTCTTTTACACGGTATCGACACCGGGAACCGAAGACTGGGAGGTCATTGAGTATGGTACTCGACTCTGCCGTAAGGTTTGAAGGCGGTACGGTCTATTCTACGGGCCGCGGTTGACGGTGTGTGGGGAGTGGGCAAGGGGCCAGTGAAGATACGCAAGGGACTAAATCTAGTTAGCAAATGATAACACAACGTACCTAGGCGCCCTACTCCGAATTTGTTCGCGTTCGGCGAAAATTCCCTAGCCATGTACCACGAAAGCACCGAGCGCTGGATACATATTGCGTAGCAGGTCTGCATCCCTGGCTTTAAGTTTGACCCAGCACCTGGAGACGCGGTAGCATCTTTGACGGACTTCCCTTGCTCTGGTGCGCAGCTGCCATATGTTCGGACTCGCGTCGAAGTAGGCTATGCCGTCACTGGGGGCAATTCAATTGTGGAGTTCGTAGCGCTCAATACACAGAAGCGAGAATCGGAGCGCGGACTCTGAGCTGAGATAGCTGGATTGATCATGTGCGCCCATCTCCTCCGCTCGATCATCGAACTCTCACAAACCGACCGGCCCGGACCCGGATGGGCCCGATGCGGTCTGATGTCTTATCAACTAACCCGAGGACGTTACAATGGTGGAGTTTGCAATGGCGAATCAAAGAGATCCATCAACACCTCAGCAACAGCAGGCGTAGCAGCTCTATGGTTCTTCTCCGGTGGGCATTGAAAAAGTGACAATATAACTTTAATGGCATCGACGACGATAGGGGTCTCCGTTGTTCCCACTTTTGGGATGGCCCCAGGAACATTTCAAAATGGGTTTACTACGTCGTATGGGTAAGTTAAACATCCTAGTTAGGTATTTATAATTAATTAATTATAATTAAACCTAGAAAAATCCGATTTTTCGATTTTTAAAAAAAATTAAATTAATTAATACCTAAACTTTAATAAAGAATTATGTAAATACGTAAATGAATTAAAACTTTAATATAGCAATAATGCTAGCCCGGGCGCTAGAGAATACCTGACAGGGATGTTTTTGTCGGCCTGATACGCAGTACTCACAGGGAACGTTTTACTGTATATAGCTTCCGTATACAAATATTCTGGCTATAGAGATATCCGCTTCGTCGCATTGCTTCATACTGCTTCGACAACTTCACGTGACGTCAGTCCGCTAAAGCTCTCCGTTCTGTGGGTCCAAGCATTAAGCATATCCACATTTCACTGCCCCACCGACGGAGCTCCAAACAATTCCATCCTCCAGCAAAGGACTTTGTAAATACTGGACCGTAGGCCCTCAAGCGGGGACCGAGAATTCACAACCCCCGTGGCGAACCTCACCCGTTTGGCTGTCGACGGCGCATAGCACCCGACTGCGATATCGCGATTTCGCAGCCTCGCGACTGCCTGAACTTCCCAGGTCGCGACCCCGATCATGACAGGACCAAGCTGAGAGAAGGGACATTCTGACTGTCGCGTGCGAGACCCCGACAGTACCACTCGACTCCCTTCCGTCCCTATTGTCGACGCCCGGAACGAAAACGCCTAGCCAATTAACCTGAAGATGGCCGACATGGAACAATCTACACCCAGCTTGGGCGTCATGCCGAGCGATGTCCGGAGTGAGGTTAAGAAACCTAAGAAGAAGAAGGTCCTCCTCATGGGCAAGAGCGGCTCGGGCAAGTCCTCCATGCGTAGCATCATATTCAGCAACTATATCGCCAGGGACACCAGAAGACTGTGAGTTGGATTTGTGCTTGCGGTTTCCTGCTGAGCTGCGATGAAAGCTGCTGCGTTGAAGTACTGGGTTGGAGCAGTTGCTCGGGACTGACAACTCAATGGCGGTGTATAGGGGCGCGACGATCGATATCGACCTCTCACACGTCAAGTTCCTGGGCAATCTCACCCTCAATCTTTGGGATTGCGGTGGCCAAGAGGCATTCATGGAGAACTACCTTTCCCAGCAGCGAGTGCACGTATTCTCCAACGTCGGTGTCCTGATCTACGTCTTCGATATAGAATCTCGCGACGTGGACCGCGACATGGCGACCTACGTCTCCATCCTCTCCGCCCTGACCCAGTTCTCGCCCACCGCCAAGATCTACGTGTTGATACACAAGATGGACTTGATCATGCTGCAGGCCCGAGAGGCCGTCTTCACCGAGCGCGTCAGGCTTGTGAGACAGAAGACGACCGAGTTCATCCAGGGCTCGGGGTACACGGGTGAGCTGGACCTGATACCGTTCGCGACTTCGATATGGGACCAGTCGTTGTACAAGGCATGGGCTAGCATAATACACGACCTCGTGCCCAACCTCGCGGTCATCGAATCGCAGCTGGAATCTTTGGGAATACTGATAGAGGCCGAGGAGCTACTCCTGTTCGAGAGGACGAGCTTTCTGGTGGTATCAAGCTGGACGTCCAACGAGGGGCATAACAATCCCACCGAGGACCGCCAGGAGCGCATCTCCAACATCCTCAAGCATTTCAAGCAGAGCATTAGCCGTTTTACGGGCACTCCGCGTAATGCCGAGCAGTTCTCTTTGATGGTACGTTCTCTAGCATCATGGATTGACTTCCTATCCCCGTCTGGGGTCCTATCCAAGGCTAGAACCTCTATGCAGGAACTCAGTGCTTCCCTCAAGGACACCGGCTTGCCTGCCGTTGACTCTGCCGTTGGCTGGAGGTTACTGACGCCGAGCACAGGAGCATAAGGCTGGGACGAGGTTCTCGATGTTTGCCTGCAAGTTTACCACGAATACCTACCTTATGGTCATTCTTCCGCCTGGTGAGGCCCGGTTCAATTCGGCAAAGCTTAACTGCCAGATCGCCCGAGAGAGCTTCAAGTTCCTAGACGGCCCGGCTACCATACCCTCACACCAGGGATAACAGCAGCGTACGGCCGTCCTGAGAGACGGACATATGCCGATTTTGTCCTGGGGATGTTTGCAAACGTTGTCTATAATTCTCGAAGCCCCCGCTGCATGTTGTGGATACGATACCCGAAGATTGGAGGGCGGAAAGGGAGCCTCGCCATCCGGCATCTTGTTGTAGGCCTCCGTTGATAAGAAGCAACGTTGGCACTTAAGTACTGTCAGAAGGTGGCAGGATCTACTGAGATGGTTCCCCCCCGGGAACCTCCGAAAGGGATCTCGGGGCGGAATTTTTGTATCTGCTCGAAGTGTCTTTTTATTAATGACGGTATATAGGCGCTTCCGCTGGGTAGATGGGCCTGAATGTAGTATTCTGAGCACTACGTACGGAAAGCACGCCAATACACAGAGCCCAATGGGGCATAATATTTATTCTTGCACCATCACTACTGCTCTTTACTCTTAGGATCTGCAAAGTGTGGCACCTCTACCCAGGGGTGGGTGTCTTAAACTCACCTCTCGTTAGAGAGCCAATGTCTGCAGTTACCCAATCTTGGGGCTTGAGGGGTCTCATCCCTTCGAATATTGATCCCGCGGACTTACAGAAGGCACAGTGTATCTATTGGACCCTTCCGCGCCCGGCTGACCGGATCGGCGCAGACCCCCGGATCAGGAAGGTTATTTCCCCTGATCGGCCAACCAATCACGGGCTGCTCTTCCGCCTGTCCACTGTAACACCGAGCCCGGGGCTTGGCGCACACCTGCCGGCATCCAACGACATCGCGCCTTATCGACAGCTCCATGTATGGATGGCTATCGCTGCGTCTGAAGTCCCCAGATGGCGTTCAGGGTCCCCAAGTCGTAGCATTTGCAGACTTGCCATATCCGGTAGGCGTCCTCGAGCGATAGGACAGGAGTGTACGACACGTGTGGTCTTGGTGCGAATGCCGCCCTCCTTAGTATGCATGATTGTGGCCCCTGATTTCGTTTCGTGGTGGGCACCGAACTGATAAGATTAAGATCGCATCTGAGACAGCTCCCGTAGGCTCCTGCTCTCACTGGCTAGGATCGTCGGTTATATGGCGGCCAATCTCGCATGTCGGGACGATATGGGGATATCTGTGTCTCCATGGCCACAGGGTTTCCGGGAAATCTGGCACATGGTCGACTGATAGGCGTGTCTGCACTGGTTGCGCGCTTGTATCTCGTGAGACTGAGTGGGCTGCGTTATCACGGTGCACCGCCATCGAGTCTGACCCACGAGGGAGAGGTCGGTAGTCATGTGGAAGTTATAAGAGCCTCGTTCGCCACCGCTGCTATGAATACGACGGGCTGCGCGGCTCGTCGCTCGTCGATTGAGCCCCTCTGATACACCGTCCCGCCGCAGCGATGAAGTTCTCGTACGCCCTTAGCGGCCTCCTGTCGGCCGTCGCGGTTCTCGCCCTACCCACGTCAGACCTCACTTCACCGGACCTCCTCAAGCGCGCTCCCGTAGGTGCTCCTTCACTTCACCTACTCCCCTACCTATATCACTCCACGTCCCGTTCCAAATTCTAGCTCTCACTCATAAGATACTATAACCTCCGCCCTCCCAGCTAACAAGCTCCACCCCGCACAGCCCGGCATCCCCTCCCCCTCGACGGCGCGCCGCCTCCTCTCGGGCCTGAAAAGAGCGACGCCCATCGACGACGGCACCTACGACCGGGACCTGTTCCCGCACTGGCAGTCCGTCGAAGGCAGCTGCAACGCGCGCGAGTACGTCCTGCGGCGCGACGGCACGGGCGTCGAGGTCGGCAACGACTGCTACCCGACGGCGGGGTCCTGGACGTCGCCCTACGACGGCGCCCGGCACGTGAGCCCGCCCGACGTCGATATTGACCATATGGTGCCGTTGAAGAATGCCTGGATCGTACGTACCCATTGTACCCTCCGCGCCCCATATGCCTGAACTCCGTCTATCTACGGGTCTCGGATGTTCGAGATGAGTTACCTGTATTTTAACTAACGCATCGCCTACCGCGCAACACAGTCGGGCGCCAGCGGATGGACGACGGCCAGGCGCACGGCCTTCGCCAACGACGTCGGCTCGCCGCAGCTGTGGGCCGTGACGGGCAGCGTCAACCGGTCCAAGGGGGACAAGAGCCCGGACGAGTGGACGCCGCCCCTGCGGTCGTTCCACTGCACCTACGCTGCATCCTGGATCGCCGTCAAGGACAAGTACGCGCTGAGCGCTAGTATCGCCGAGGTCGACGCCTTGGGGGCTATGCTGGATACATGCTAGGTAAGCGCCCTGTCTACGTGGCGTCTAGCTATCTGAGGTGCGCGAGAGAGTTTGGTTCTCGATGCGTTACAGTAGCTTCTGTGCCACCTGACTGCCTAGGCAGCAGTAGGTAAACTGGATGAGACCTCTTCGTCCAGGAGCCTATGGATTCTCATCGATTACAACTATAGTCTAAAGACTAGCATTCTCAGATGTTGGGACAGTTAGAGCTAGCTCATGCCCTTCTAAATATCGAGAAGCTTGGTTACTCCATTTCGGATGATCTGATCTAACGCATGATCTATCTTCTTAATCGCAAAGCCGTGAAATCCTCGTCAGTATTCGCACGAACCTCTTTTATTCCCATCTATGCGTGTGCATGTCCACCTATCCATTTGCTAGTACGTGAGGCATGGCCCATGCTAGCATTGCTCAGGGAAACTGCGCCTCCGGTAACCTTCGTTACCATACCGCGTATAATACAAGGTTGAAGCTGTCCCGAGCCAGTCCCGAGACGGGAACACCAACTACTTCCTCCTATCTAGGAGGTGCTCCTCTTGACTACAGCGGTGCCTCCCTTCTTGAACTCGGCCATCTCACCTAGAACAAGAGACTTGTCCGTGTGATCCTTGTTGGGGAACGTCGTAGCCAGAACCCAGCCTCCCTCCCTCAACTGGGGCGACGCCCTCGTGATGAAGTCGTAGACATCACCCACGGTCTGCGTCGTGTTAAAACGGGCCGGCAAGCGCGTGCCATCGGGCATCTGGATGCGGATCGATACAGTAGGCTGAGACTCGTCGACCGACGTGCTAGGGGGGACTGCCGAGGTAGGTGCGGCGGCGGCGGTGTTCGATGTTGAAAGCGTAGGCAGTGCTGCAGCCGCCGAAGCCGACGCGGAGGAGTCGCCCGGCACGGGGCTTCCCAGACGCCGACCCTCACCACTGAACGGTTTGTAGACCTTGGGGAGCGGGCGCCAGTTCTCGGCGTGCTGCTGCAGCTTGACGTCGAGAGGCTCATCGAAGCGGACGTTCATGAGATGCAGCGGCGCGCGGCCCTGCTGGATCATGCGCAGATCGTCGGCGTTGGCCGGGTCGTCGAACCGTCGCAACTCTCCGTCGTCGATACTGAACCCGTCCTGCCACATATGTAGCGTTCGCTCCTGGACCTCCTCATTCTGCGAGCGGCTACGGCTGGCGGAGCCAGCGGGGGGGGCGCTAGGGTCCGGGATGACGCGGCTAGGCGTCCCCTCGCCGCCTAGGGTTTGGCCGGAACCGCGAAATGAACTGGGACCGGCACTCGACGGACCGGGCGATGCCGTGTCGGGGCGCTGCGCGTTACTGTGGTGGGCAGTCATCAGCATCAGTTTGCGAAAGGGGAAGACAGGCTCTAGCAGACGAGATGGAAGGGACATGGCCCTAAGCAACTAGGGGTCAGGGAGCACTCACCTCCGGGCTTTGGCGAGAATATCGTTGAGTAGCTTCTTGGGATCGGACCGTTGAGAAGGGTCCTGAACGGCAAGACCGCTCTTCTCACCACCGGCGTAGGTATTTCTGGGATCACGGGGATCAAAGTCGCCCTCCTCGTCGTCTTCTTCGTCGTCGTCGTTGGAACCAGCACCTATCGAGCTCAGCGTGGCAAGACCCGTTTTCTTCTGGGGCTTCTTGGCCGCGGAGCGGGAAGTGGTAGGGATCGCCTGAGGTGCGGGTCGGCCGTCTAGAGTTCGCGGGCCAGTGTAGTCGTCCGCCACGGCATGGGAGCTGCTGCCCGCAGCCGCGGCGGAAGGAGCGGTGGTTTGGGTTTCGTCCTCCTCGGCGTCGGCGAAATATGCTTGGGCGGCAGCTTCGAGGTTGCCGTTGGTAGCCGTCAGGTATTCCTTGCACTACGTCCAAACAAGTCAGCTGGGATTCTACCAGGACGGAAAGAAGGAAGAGCGCATACTCTGCTTTCGTTCAGGTTGGTGATGGCCGCGAGGTTGGCGACGAGCTCGTCGGAGATCGCATTGTTGTCCGCCATCTCGGAGAACGGTATTAGCAGGCGGTCGGCTATCCGACTATCGTGACTTGAGGCAACGGGGGTTTCGAGATGACGAAGAGCACGGAGTTACGTATGGGAATGCGTTCGGTCTGATGGATGGCTACGGATCTGCGAAACTGTCTTGGAAGTTCACTCAGTTCTCTTCGGTGAGGGTGAGGGAAGATTGATAGGTGAAGGAAAAGAAGACGGGATCGAGGATATGGTGACGGTGTATATGAAGTACAAATGCAATCAATCTACTACACAAGGTAGGTAAGCAGATGCACGAAGTTTGCGGGTACCTCCTTGTAAGTAGAAGCAAACAGGCAGCTCTATCGACGTCAAGCTCCCCCACACTTTGCCACCTGCCCTTAACTTTAACTGTGGCGGGGCATTAACCCCGCGCTATCCTTCTTAAGTGAATACCTAGGATGATGGAATTTGCTGCATAAGCCGGGAAGTAGTAATCCGTAAATAAGCATTTATCGATATCGATATCGATACCTAGTGGTTTGGAGTTGGAGTAATAACTACGGAACGGGCGACGGCCCCATCCACGGAGCTTGAATGGGAAATACTGGACCTACAGTGGACAACTCCAAACCTGGGTAATGTGAGGTCAGCCAGACTACCTGGGTACGCCGTCACTCCCCGCGCCTTCGACAGTCCGATGCCTGACCAGCAACAACACATTCAGCTTCGACTTAACGAGTAATTCCGCGAAGACATTTGACACTTGGCGGCCATTACTTCTCCCGACTTCCCCATTGCGCCCACCATGTCATCCCAAGAGTCGCCTCACCCGCTCGCAGGGTCCGGCGTGACCATGCATTCCGACAGCGAGCAGTACTCGGCCGGCGACGACATGTCGGCATCCCCCAATTCCTCGCCGTCGTCGCCCGTCATCCTCTATAAGCCACCGACAGTCTGGTCGCTAGTGCGGGGAGCCGCCATCAACTTACTACTACCCTTCATCAACGGCATGATGCTAGGGTTCGGTGAGTTATTTGCGCACGAGGCGGCATTCAGGCTGGGTTGGGGAGGCACAAGGGTGAGTGACTTCAGATGACACGCCACTGCAGACGCCTTTCCGGGAACCTTTCTAGATGGGCCAGGTGACACTGACTCGATTATGTTAGGTGTTCCCGCTGTCCAGGAGGAGAACGCACGCCATCGGCCCCGGCATCGAGATTCGTGAGAGACCCAAGCCGGGAACAGACCTTGACGATCTGACGAGTCTGGAATGACTAGATGGCATCCTCCGCAAATGTAAGGCGGATGGCCATGGCTTTTCCCGCACGCGACCCGCATGAGATTTACACGACGTACGCATGTCATCGAACACGTTATAGGTGCCGCTAGATTTGCAGGCTCGAGCATTCAAGAGAAAGGGAAAGCGTATACTTTTGGGAGGACGGATCTTTTGTGTATAGAAGCTCCAGAGACAGTTTAGGGAGGGGAACCAAGTCTATATTCACGTGTAGGATGTAGGGCTGCCGGGACGGGCCCTTACATGGACAAATGAATGTACATACATACATGAGAGCCACTGCTCCCATCGTCTACATCACAAGCCCGCAGGTTGCGTATTACCCATCCGCCGGTACAATGTCGTTGTGCGGGCCTCGTAGAGCGCGGTATTGAGTCGGTGTACTCCGGAAGGGCTGGGGATTCACATCCACACCTGTATCTCCATAGATGGACACAGGCACGGAAGAGTTCTTCCAGGGTTATCTCTACGGTATGGCAACTACCAGTTGGGCAGCCTATGACAGTGCTGGAATCGAAGACATGCCTGACTTACCTCATACCTGTAGAGACCCGTCTCTAGCTACATCCATGAATACCTATGACCCCGGACTGCCACGGACACCAGTGCCGATTAATGCATAGGTACATATGGTGTATGTAGGTACCGGAGGAGCCGACGTGACGGAGAGCGGACCGAAAAGACTCCGGCTCTGCCGACCCACCCTGGAAAAATTAACCGATCCCGTTCTACATCGAGGGCCGAGACGACTCTGAGCTCGACAGAGACTCGCATTGGGTGCAAAAAGGTATCGGGGGTGATGAACTACACTCATCACAGTCATGTTGTCCAGTAGAGGAGTACCAAGTCGGATAAACCCGGCCTTTGCGCTGCGCCAAAGCTCCAAGGTAATTATGCATATATCCATTTCTATCCTGCTTTAGTAGTATCCTACCTGGGTGGCTTATGCGCTCGGTGATGTTGACGATAACGCTGACCTCATTGCTTCTCGCAGGTTCTTCGACCGTCGACCCGACAATTCTCTCGAATTTCTAGCCAGAGACAAAAAGCGCCGTTAGTAGGCTTGGAATCGAGTGCACTTCCGCGATTGGCCTCAATCGGCTCGTGTGGACCCTCCGTCACCTCTTTGAGGGCCAGTGTTGTAGGAGGAGCGTCTACCGTCTTTGCCGGCCGCGCCGGAGCTTCGCGCAACCTGTCTCTATGGCCTTTCGGCTCGAAGCAGCAGCAGCAGCCTCCCAGCGAGACACCGGCGGCTACCGCTGAGACCTCTCCCGAACTTGAACCATCGGCCGCCGCGACGACCACCACCCCCGACGCTTCTTCCCCCGTCGCCCAGCCGATCCCGCAGGATGCCGCCGCCTCAGCCTCTTCTCACTCCGCCGACCCTTTCGCTCAATCCGTAACCCCCATTGACTCCTCTCTGGATAACCTCGACCTGACGCCGTCCATCCTCGACATTCCCGAGCGGATAGGATATCTCAAGGAGCTCGGCCTGGAATTCGGACCGGGACCGACCGCCGCGTGCGAGTGGCTCCTCGAGCACCTCTACGTCTATGCCGGCCTCCCCTGGTGGGGCGCCCTGGCCGCCGCCGCGGTGCTGTGGCGCGTCATCCTCTTCGTGCCCACGCTGCGCGCCTCCAAGAGCTCGGCCCTCATGCAGGAGATGCAGAAATCGCCCGAGTACCTGCAGGCCTACGAGGAGTTCAAGCTGGCCGCCTACCGCACCCACGATAATTTGGCTATGATGAAGGCCCGCGCGAGGATGACCGCCGTCAAAAACCAGGCCGGTGTCAACTTCTGGTGGATCCCCGTCCCACTCCTCACCGTGCCGTTCTCCTTCGGCATGTTCCGCCTCGTGCGCGGGATGGCCTCCATCCCCGTGCCCAGCATGGAAACCGGCGGCTTCGCCTGGTTCACCGATCTGACCATCCACGATCCCTACTACATACTGCCCATCGCGAACGTGGTCTTGGGTACTCTGATGTTCAAGGTAAAAAGACCGTCCGCGTATCACATCCTATTAGAACCCTGTCCTTTCCTCTTACGTCCCTTTCCTCATATGCCCCTTTCTTAATATTCCCCCCTCCCACACCCTTTTCCTCCTATACCCCCTCTCAGCCCCAGTTTACATAGTTCTTCTTCGACTATCCCTAACATGAACGCATAGCAAAACCAAAAAGCCAACCTGAACCCGAACCCCACGCAGGCGGCGATGATGAAGTCAATGATGTACATCTTCCCGCCCCTCATCTTCGTCTCCACCGCCTGGCTGCCGGCCGGCCTGCAGTGGTTCTTCCTGATGCTATCCACGACGACCGTCGCCCAGACCACCGCCACCCTGAACCCGGCCATCCGGCGGTGGGCCGACCTGCCGCCTCTTCCCTCCTCCGCCGGTCCGGTTCCGGGCGCCGGTGCGGTCACGTACCAGGCACCCTCCGCGCGTTCCGCGGAGAGCGGGGAGAAAGACGAGACGGGCGGCATTATAAAAGACATCACCAAGGGCGTCCAGAGCACCCTGGGACATGACGACCGGAAGAAGGCGTGGGAGAAGGCCGAGGAGTACGAAGCGCGCCGCGCCGCCGAGGAGAAGGAGAAGGAGCTCAGGAGGTTGGAGGAGATGCGCCGGAAGAGGAAGAAGGGCCAGATCTAGATATACCCCCGCCGTACCTACCTATCTACCCCTCCCGCTGGCATGAGGTGTACCATTTGGTCACTGTTGTATTATAGAATCCCCATGCGGACCATGTGGTAGTGGATAGCCGTACTGGGAGCTGTACTCATAGTAGACTACATGCCAAACGGGCGACAATGCGCAGTCGCCTCTCTGTACCATGGTCGCCCCGCGCCATCCGGGCAAGACAGACTTGTACGTAAACCAACCAACATGTGAGCCCTTTGGCCGTCGTAGCCATGTGAGTTTCTACGTTATCCCGCGACTGAACTTCGCCGAGATGTGTGAGTTCGGATTTCAAACGGCTGCAGAGCCTAGGTGAGCTGGCCACCCTACCCATCAAGCAGCAGACCAACATGGCCGTCGCACCTCGATGGTTTCGTATAGAGCCACCGCCAGGAAAAATCCCAGGATCCCGTGTGTTATGGCATCACATGTAAGCATAGCGGCCTCAACAGGTTCGGCACCTATACATCTACGGCAACAGGCCTGTTTCTTTCAGCCGCCCCTCGTAACACAAGCAAATCTCTCGTACAAGCCAAACGGGCATTGCCTTTCGGCATCTGCTCATCCGGGACCTACCGCCTCTCTAACCGGCCAGACGGAATTCACTAATAACCTCGTTTAATTCAAGGCGGTAGCTGGGTCGCCAGACCATTAGCCAGCGAGCGACAGCCTACCGGCATCAGGGGCACAGGTCAATAAACGGGGGGGGGGGGGGGGGGCGCCCCCCCCCCCCCAAAACCCCCCCCCCCCCCCCCCCCCCCCCCCCCCCCCCCCCCCCCCCCCCCCCCCCCCCCCCCCCCCCCCCCCCCCGCCGCCAGAGCCCAAAAAGAAGAAAAAAGATTCCAAAGGCTCGGTTCAGGCGCTCAAGCAGGTCCACTCCAGGCGACACTAGGATTTCCATGCGATACAGTCGCACTATTGGGATACTCTCCACAGCCTTAACCGGCCTCACCTGGCTTAAGTCCCCGATAGTGGTAGGATCAGGAGCCCCCGTCCGTTGGGGAAAGCTGTTCCGCCAAACCACATTATACTACCGGTAGCCAAGCTCGCTTCCGTCGAAATGAGTCTGAACGAGTCTGGCTAGAATACCGACTTAACATTAAATTCGTACCTGCAGTAGAGCAGGCCACCCAAAGGAGAAATCTAGGACCTGCACCCACCCCAATCAGGTTGACCTCGCCGCATTGTGAATTGACCCGGGCTAAACGCTATTTGGCTATCACCCATCCCGCCGGAAAATCAGCATCAAGGGTGGTACTTCAGGTTTTAACATGGCAGATCGTAGCCAGCGGGTAAGCGGCTAGGGTGAGCCCGCGGGGGCTTTGGGAGGCCGGCGGGAGGGCCCAGATTTGGTATATGGCCCTGATATTTGCGAGTGGTGGTGCTAGTGGTGGTGTTATGGCAGAGTACTGTACCAACCCTGGACCTGGCTGCCCACCTAGTTTGTATGGGGCGAAAGGTAACATGCGGTGGGGTTGCCAGAGAGCGTTTAGCTCGGGTCAATGATTCGGCGAGGTCAACCTAGTTACGGCCGGCTGCACCGGCTAACTGGTGGCTCATGGCTCGATAAAGATTCAGGGACAAAGGGCGGCTGCATACTACGTCGGATGGGTAAGTTAAACATCCTAGTCAGGTAGCCCCCACTCGTCTAACCTATTTAGGACCTGACATTTCTCATACAGATACAATAGAGCCAACGAGATATCATTATTTTTGCTAATACAACGGTCAATTCTTCAATCCGGAAGCAATTAAACAGCGTAAGCATTTAGACGGTAACGCTAACGAGTATATGGGTCATAGATGCGGCATTATGTATCCGTAAAGTTAATGAAGCAAAAGCTCCCAATTAGTATGGAGATTAGCGTTGGTGTGGCCCTAGGGAGTACCTGACAGGGATGTTTTTGTTCGGCCTGATACGCAGTACTCGCACAGAAGCACACAGGGCACATGGCGCACACAGCGCGCAACGAGGTTCGTGATTCTGGCGCATTCTACTATCTATCGAATCTACTCGGAGAAATGCAGAAATGTTAGATGGTGGGCTATTATCCAGAGTGCGGGTCACGGGGGATTATGATCACGATCGTCGATAGCCCCTGAGATTGGGTCTATATGATCTGGTTCTCTGAGGGCCTTCGAAGAGTTGAATAGGCTTGGAGTGCCAACAGCGTCGTCAAACCATACTGTCTACCGTACTGGTCATATCCCACGCCCCGAAGGCTAGGCTACGAGGTGCCGTAGTGTTTCAGCGTCCGCTCTTGCAAGCATCATCCGTATTCATTCGTGTTCCGCCCACCCGGTCTGTGGTCAGATGCCATCACGTTATACCCATATCCGAATATCGCATGGCTTCAAGCTCTATATTTGCTTGTATCACTGACTCTTGCCACGACAAATTGTACCACCAATGTAATAACAAATATTCCCGCCTCGTTTGGGCAACATGCCTAGCTGTGTGGAACTCTATGTACGGCACGTATATATCTATAGCGTCTCCAATGCCGGCAGCCTGTCGTGGGCTGCTTGCGGAAGCTGACCCGACGGGGAGGACTCGCTAATGAAGAGCATCGGCCCGAGTTATCGCTTGAGCATCCTTAGGAGATATTGGCCAGTACTTCATGCTCCATACGTATAGCACGCCTGGTTAACGCGGGGCTCGATCACGGAAGCGGGCGGTTACTACAACGTCGTCTATTATGTCGACAAGAATTTGCGGGTTGACTTGGCTAGTTGGGTAAGCAAGCACCGACCGACGTTGCATCCTGTCCTCATCCCATGTTCGGATCCCGGACCCTCGTCCCCCTGAGGAATCTCGTTCCCTGCCCTGCCTGGTGGGAACGGCAACAAGGCTGAAAATTGTATTGCAATCGTTTCATATGTTGAGGGATTGACCGGGTGGATCTTCTCCGTACCTTTCCATCAAACCTCATCTTCGGATGAGAACGTAAGGAGGCAAGACAACAGTCCATTTGCTACCTACCTTCTACGCCAAGTACGCCTAACAATCTACTAGGTACCTAATAGGCGTCCTGCTAATCCGCCAGTCACTCGCGGGCCTTACCTTGCAGGTACATAGTGAGTGCCGACTTCGGCTGATGAGATACCAGCAAATTGGCCCTATCTACCAGCCTCATATCGTTGGAGAACTGATAAGACTGACTTCCTAAACACGGCGCGAGACCTGGCGGGAGATGCGTGCCTCCCTCGCGCTGGGGCCTGAACCTCTCTATGTACGCCCAATGGCACTAGCCATAGCTGCTTACCCAGTTAACGTTAGTATGGGCAGTTATGGATATCTTCCCCGGCAATCACAAGGATCCAGGGAGACGGAAAGCCGAACCGGGCGAAGACCTAGGAAGACCCAGCTCCTTGTCCGGTGCCTGACGATCTCATCCGGGGGCCACCACTAACCAAAATAGTGACCTTCCACTGCACTACGGTACAGTGGTCACTAATCTAGAGTATTCATCCCATCCCATCCCACTTCCCAAGTGTCCCATACTTGTCGGCGACACCGAGGATCGTCAGAATGGCCCCATTGGCCCTTTTGCGTAAATTGGTCCCTAGGCTCACTGTAGTACTGCCCTGCAGGGTCTGGTAATAGTAGAGTATGTCCGCTAAGGAGGACCGCACCTGCAAGCAAGCTCCTGGAGTGGGTAGGGGCTAAGAGCGAAGTGGGCGAACTGGTTGCCGATCCGGCGGGACCGGGTCGCATTCTCTCGATTCGTTCGGTTGGGCTGTTCGTACGACTTTTTGGACGTATGAGGCAAACGGGGGGGATAGACACAGAGAGGGAAGGGAGAAACACGAAAGAAAGAATGACAAGGGGTGTTCTGAATTAATCGCTTCACTGAAATCCCTTCCTTTGACTACCTTAGCTCTACCCCAGGGTAGAAGATAAGTTTGCTAGTGATAAACCAAACTTCAACCTACTCAACCCATCTTGGGGTGAACTGCATCACCTACACCCCTGGCTTATTGCTTTTTTTTTTTTGCCTTCGCTACATGTCGCATATCGTGCTTTGTTTAGGTATAATCATCGTCACAGGCTGGTTAGGCGCCCTACGTACGCCGCATACTCTATCTACACACCTAACGTTACACCTTCAAGTAACGGAGTGCCGGCCCCTCCTTCCCTACTAGGTACCTACTTACCTTGTATGGGGACCTTCCCCTACTGTACTAGGTATAGCCACAGCCATCCGAGTTCTCTCTTTCATCGATGCTGGCCCCGTGAAACGCTCTATTCCGACACGACCTAGGGATTCAGATTGCTGGCGACTCGACCTGAGCTTCTACGGGCTGCCGTTGTATTTTTCTATATACGTTACCTGCTGGTCCCCCGTCCTTCTGTCTCGAGAATCAACCGCTTATTGGAGCAATTGGGCTCTAAACCATACCTGTCCGCGCGGAAAAGAACGACACAACGAGACACCAAGACGGAGGTAGACCGGCAACAACGAGAGCGGTTCCCCTGTGCCGATTCACCCGCATCCCGTTCCCAATTGGGCAAACAGGCTCGCATCAGGAGATTGAAGCCCGTGGTTATCTACCCAACTTAGAAGAAGCTTGGAGATTTGAATCAGAGCTTCCATTGAGCTGGAGGAGCTTGGGGCAGGAGCTGGCGCCTGAGTCTCGACATTGACAGCATTACGGCTTGGGGTTTCTTCAGATTTCGTCCCTCTTAATTTACTACCCCACATCAAATTGGCATAGGCATAGGCGGCATAGATCCCGGCAACAACCACCCGCCCCCCTCCCCCCTCCCCTTAACCCGCAACCCGTGCCTTAACAGTGGCCTAGACCCGGGGCATACATACAGCAAAGCGCAAACCAACCCCTCCCCATCAATCAGGGACCGCATACGTTCATAACCTTTCACTTAAGCGGTTCAACGTCAAATTCCGAACGCCATCTATCGATCTAACCCTCCCCCCTCTCTCTCTCGCCTATACCCGCACCCGCGCCCACGCCCACGCCCGCGCCCACGCCTACTTGTCCAATCATCTGCGGAAGAAGTGTGTGTGACTCGGCCCTGCCCTTACACTTAACTAGGTACACACAATGGGTCTTTTTTCCAGAAAGCCTAAATCGGGCAGCACGAAAGCCTCCGCCAAAACCTTAGAGACTTCTAGTGTGGACTCGGAGGGTTCGAACAATAGGTCTCCCACAATATCAGTAGGGTCTCGTCTGCTCAACCGAGGATCCGGAGGAAGCATCCCTCCAACCCCCATCACACCCATGGCGCCCTCTCAGCTGCCCAGAATCAACCTACCGAAACCCCCCGACCCGACCCTCGACGCCGCCGGATACCTGAGGAGTCTGGGGGCCGTGCGGGAAAGGTGTAAGATCGTCACCGAAAAGGCCTTGGCGAACAATCTGAACCACTTCGACGTTGATCTGAGCAAGTTCCCCGACGTCGTCTCCTTCGTCTGCAACATCATCAAGGTAAGATGCCGGAATTGGAATCGAGTTCGAGCAGTCTCCCGCGACAAACACCCGATCACAGACTTTGACAGACTGACTCACGTGTCCGTATACAGAGAGACTACGACGCCCCATTCTCTAACATTCCCCCGCATGGCAGATACCAACACTTCTGTGTCGGCGGTCGAGATCGAGTCGCGAACCTCCTGGCGACGTTCCCCGAGGATGTGGACAACACGGAGAAGTGCAGACGCCTGATAGATCTGTTCCTGGTCAGCGTACTCCTCGACGCCGGTGCCGGTATGTCATGGAGCTACAAGAGCACCGAGAACGGCCGCATCTACAGACGGTCGGAGGGTTTGGCAGTCGCCAGCCTCGAGATGTTCAAGGCTGTGAGTGTCATCCGTGACTCGGGTGGAGGAGTGTGCCGCTGACAAAACACGTCAGGGACTCTTTTCGGGAGACCCGAACAACAGGTTTCAAGTCGACAAGGAGGGCCTGCGAGGACTCAAGGTCGAGCAGCTGGCCCAGGGGCTGCAGTCGCGCGAGGGCAACGAGGTTGCCGGGCTGGAGGGCAGGGCACAGCTCTTGATAAGACTCGGCCGCGCCTTGGCCGATAAGAAAGAGTACTTTGGCGAGAACGGGCGGCCCGGCAACATGATCGGTAAGTGGCACGCCCAAGCCCCCGGCGCATGACTTGCTATGTCGCCCACCCGCGTGGCTTACTGTGTCCCCCGCGCCGTCGACAAAGACTAACGTCCCGCAGACTACCTCCTGGCACACCCGACTACACAAGCGTCGTCCACCCCAATTGTGGTTCTGCCCGTGCTATGGAACGTGCTCATGTCCGGCCTAGACTCCATCTGGCCGTCGTCGCGGACAACCATCAACGGCGTCTCGCTTGGTGACGCGTGGCCGTGCTCTTCGATGCCGCAACAGACCACAGTCCCCGCCTCGCCAACCTTCTCGCCCTTCCCGAACTCGACAGGACTCCCGACAGCACCATGGGAGTCTATCCTCCCCTTCCACAAGCTGACGCAGTGGCTCACGTACTCGCTGATGCAGCCCATGCAGAACCTGCTGAGGATCCAGTTCGCCGGCACCGAACTGCTGACGGGGTTGCCCGAGTATCGGAATGGCGGCCTGTTCATCGACCTCGGCGTCCTGACGCTGAAGAGGGACGACATGGAGCGCGGTCTCCAGAACTACAACGATCACTACAGCCGGACCGGCACTGTGGGCGTCGAGGTAGCGCCCATGTTCGAGCCCGGCGATGACGTGGTCGTCGAGTGGAGAGGTGTTACCGTCGGGTTCCTCGACAAGCTCTGCGCCGAGGTGAACCAGGCCCTGCAGAAAGAGCTGAACGGAGGGGAGTTGAGCTTAGCGCAACTGCTCGAGGCTGGAAGCTGGAAGGTGAGTTACGTCGCGTTTCTATTCATCCCCCTACAATGCCCCCCCCCCCCGCCTTCTCCTAGGATACCCGCCTCATCTCTTATGGTTACTTCCCCAGTGTCTCCTACCACTGTTTCGGAGGCGGAAACTAATCGGAACGTAACAGGGCGGCCGCGAAATCGCCGAGGTCAGCCGGCCGAATACGAAAGAGCCACCGATCCTAATCGAGTCGGACGGCACTGTATTCTAAGACGATTGCTTTTTTCCTCGTGCCGCATCAGTTTGGAGAGTCGAATCGAGCTGGAGCATGGCGCTTTTTGGATTATAACGCTTCATACCATCTGTTTGCTTGCAGATGTACATTCGTACCTATCCATATGCCTGTTCGGATTTTCGCTACATTCCATCCGATAATCGAATGATACCCCAGAGTCGGGCTTCAGAAGACGATCCGGGCACGGGGCGGCCAGGTTTTGGGAGTGAGTAATTTTTGTATCCGCCTAGAAAGCGTTTTGAGTATCCAGAGTATCAAAGTATGATTAGAAAAGCATATCCCGCCTAGGAACTGGGAAGGGGAGGGTGTTGGGACCCCTGAAATGAATATAATGAGATTATTGGCTGACGGCGCACCCTACCAGTCCCGTCTGGATTTTGGGAAGAGCTATGCTCAGTCTCGTGGGCGTCTTGCTTGCTAATAACTCCGTATAAAAGGACATCTCATAGCCCTGCGCGAATTATCCGAGAATCCTATCCGCATATGTTGCCGTTATTAGGGGGCGTCTAGCAGTAATCTAGAAACATCGGACCACGGGTTAGGACATCGAGTGCCAGGCTATGGCGTTCGGCTATATCCATAAAGCACCTATTATACCGGCCGGGAAACACATGCGACTATACAGGTAAATCCTCTATTTAGGGCTCAACTAGCAGTTTACCTGGCTAGCTGGCTATGTAAACCTTGGGGGTACTTCTAGTCGATCTTACCAAAAGGATATGGTTGACGGTTCGGCCTTGTGGGGGGGGCGCATTTGACATAGCTATGACGTTACTGGCCTGCTATCCCGACGCAACATCGATACCATGAAGTATAAACAACTTCCAATGCATATATGGAGGACGGACAGTATTCAACTACTCAGGTAATTCACCAGTTGACTCTCAGCAGGAAGACTTCCATCACTGAGTATAGTTCGCGGTTAGAACGAATCTGGGCGCCTTGGCACTCCGTAAGTGATTAACACTCACAACACAGCTCTATCGGCGGCGGCGGAGAATTACGCATTGTGGTTGGCCGACTGTAACCGAGAATGACGGCCTTGATGCGCTCGTCGATCTCAGCAGCGCTGCGTGGAAGCCCCGCTAGCGCCTCATCCCTTAGAGCGGCACGACCCATGATGTCCATCAGTAAGCCTCGGGCCTTTGCGACGACTCCGTGTCTCTCCTCTCAGGGCCCCAAGATACTACTCGAGGACAGGGAGAAGGGGTTCGGCTTCGTACGGCACAACCCGCTGCCCCCTAAGCCGCGGAGCAGAGCCGTCACCGAGATCCGCGGGCCATACTACACCGTCATGGGAACGCGCTACCTCTCGGATGTCCTGGAGACCATGGGGGCGCACGTCGACGGGCTCAAGTTCGCCGGGGGCTCCTTCAGCCTGTTCCCCGAGGACAAGCTGCGCGAGCTCATCGACCTCGCGCACTCGCACGGCGTCTACGTCAGCACCGGCGGCTGGATCGAGCACGTCCTCTCGTCGAGCGGGGGCGACGTCCCGGCCGCCGTCGACAGGTACCTGGCGAAGTGTAAGGACCTAGGGTTCGACGTCATCGAGCTGTCGACGGGCTTCCTGTCGCTGCCCGGGGACGACTGGCTGAGGCTCGCGGACCGCGTCCAGGAGGCCGGCCTCAAGCCCAAGCCTGAACTCGGCATCCAGTTCGGCGCTGGCGGCGACACCGGGACCGCCGAGCTCGAGAGCATCGGCACCAGCGACCCCAGCAAGGTCATCAACATGGCCAGGAAGTTCGCCGACGCCGGCGTCGAGCGCATGATGATCGAGAGCGAAGGCATCACCGAGAACGTCAAGGCCTGGCGCACCGACGTCATACAGGCCATCATGAAGGAGGTGCCCATGGAGAAAGTCATGTTCGAGGCCGCCGATCCCGAGGTCTTCAACTGGTGAGTTTGCTAATCGCGAGCGGCTTTCAACACAAGCAGAGGCAGAGACCTGACGGTGCGGCTATATAGGTACATCCGAGAATTCGGCGTCGATGTCAATCTCTTCGTCGACCATTCGCAGATCGTCCAGTTGGCGGGATTGAGGGCTGGTATTTGGGGGAAGAGCGATACGTTTGGCAAGATCACCACCTTCAGATTTTAGGCGGTTCGTGTTTAGGCTGTCCACGCAAGCATTTGGATCAGCCGGCTCGGCAGAAACGGACCTTGAATTATTAAGGCGGCTGTTGATCAGCGTCGGAGCTTTTGCATTGCTAGGTGTTGACGAACGGCGTTACACTTGATTCATTGTTTGAGAGTATACAATGGCGGTGTCCCCTGACGACGGGAAATCAGGGCACGTCGAATAGCACAGAGAATGGACTAGCATGGGAATCGATATCATTTACCACGGCTGGGTACTCTTATGGCACAGGTCACTTCAACCTAGACAACGCCGAGCGACTGGAACTTTTCCTTCAGGGAGCTTATTTTCATCCCGTCATTCTCCGGATGACCCACCGGCTCTCCTATACGAACCCCACTTTCCCATATCCGTGGGTGTTACGAATAATCAGCGGGACCAGTCGGACTACAAAGGTCCAGCGTAGCCATTGAGCATTCGACACCTAGGGGCGATAGAGAGCAAGCCCTCGCATAGGTCGAGGCATCCTGGATGAACCTAACTCGGTTTACCACTCAACCACTGTGATAGCAAGCTAACGATACGAGGATTATCTGACCTGGCCTTCAGAGTGCCGTGGCTCGCCTACTTCAACACGTGTATGTGCAAGAATTACAGGGACAGTGTTAGAAAGGAAGCGTTGTATATGATGCTATACAGAGGGGCCGCATTGGCACCAAGCCCACTCTCGCTGAGGGTTGAGGAATAAGAGGCCAAGCCCGAGCCCGAGCCCGGCCAGAGCTAGAGACAGAGCCTAAGGCAAAGGTGGAAGGAAGGGCGTCGTCCATCGCTTCATCCGCAAAGTTTCATATAGGCCCGGTTATCGGCTGTGGCGGTTGCCTCCATCCCTCGGCGAGCCGTCGCAAACAGTTCCACAAGCCAAGGCTTCAGACACCGACGCAGTTGCGCCAGTCTCCAGACGCAGGCGTCCGTGATATTGAGGGCATCTGCATCTTAGTTAACGCCCTTAGCGCCCACCCAAGTCGTCAGGCTCGCTAGCCGTCTGTGGCCAGCTCGTGAGGTTTCCAACATCTTCGTGTCGATCGTGTTTCGCTCTTTCATGTCGCACGAATGGGATCAGTGAAAGGCTACTGTCTTACACACGGTTACAGGTTACAGTTCAGCGTTTGTTGGATCTGAAAAATGTGAGGCCCCACACTATGGCGGGATCCTATTTCAGGTCTCATAGCGTTCCTTCATATATTCCTCATCGAACCTCTCGCCGCCGACACTGCGCAGCGAGATACACCCAGAAGCTAACATCGGAAGCGGAGTCACGAAGTCTTTGTACCTGCGACCTTGCGACATTAAGACTTCAGTAGCCTCTCTTGGAATTGACCATATTGGTGCTCCCTCCCAGAAGTACTCTGCACCTATGGATGTCCAGACCTCCGGCTTTCATCCATGGTATGGAATTTTCCATATTCAGATCACCGGCGAAACTGTAAAACTTGAAATAGCCCTTCATAATAACACCAAAACCAGACGGCGCTTCTAGGTTCACCCATTCCTCATCCCCCTGCTTACGGTTCTAGTAGTGAACGAAATCTCAGCTGTCAGTCGTACTGATCAATGTTGGTACTTGTAACTCGGCGCACGATCGGAGAATTCCGGAGGCTCCGCAACCGACCCGCCCCTCATTCCCTCCTTAAGTCCTTCTCTCTGGTAATAGATCCGTCGAATCACCCACCACAGACAAAAATTGAGGCTCACGGCGGCGAGGCTGTAAGCATGACCCAGCGTGTAAGTGGGGGCGTGCGTCTGCGGGTAGATCTGTCCGGACACGATGCCGCCTACGTTACCGATCGCCAGAGCCAGTCCGATGGACGCCGCACGTTTACCATCCGGCGCCGTGTTCGTCGAGAGCCAGGCTAAGTTCCCACCGCCGAGCATCCACGCACAGCTCGCAATAAGGAAGCACGCAAAGTATTTAATCCCCACGGGCACCTGGTTCCCGCCTAGCAGAATGGCATAGCCCACCACACCTACCGGGGCGCACAAGATGCAAGTCAGGAACCTCCGACCGAACCTGTCAGAGAGATAGCCACCGATGCCGTACACGATGGAGCCCCAGAAGAAGACGGGGATGCTGAGGTATTGGGACTGTTCGACGCTAAAGTCGAAACCGAAGCGGAGGATGATGGGCAAGAAGACGCTGAAGCCGTAGAGAACCGTGAGAGACATGACCTGGACGATGGCGTGCAGCCACGTCTTGACGTCCGTGGTGGCCATCATAAAGTCTCGCATGGTGTAATGGCCCCGGCCGCCGCTATAGGCCTCCGTTGTCTCGGCGCGGCGGCGCATCACCGCCCTGTCGTCCTCGTTGAGGAAGTAGGCCGTCGTGTAAGACGAAGGGATCACTAAGTAGCAGAGGAGCGCAACGATGACGGTGGCGACGCCTTCGATTATGTAGAGCCTGCCGGCGTCTTAGTATCATGATCAAGCACACAATTCGCCTGGTGTCAGACTAACCATCTCCATCCCGGATACCCGGCCGTACCTCCCATAAAGAGGATGCCGTACGCGATTAGCCCCCCAAATGCACTGGACATAGCCGCAGCGACTGTCACGTCCAGTTAGCGTCAATGGGAATAAAATGGAGCAGCAGCAAGCTTCCGCTTAATCATCACTGACTGAACAGGTAGCTGATCCTCAACCCAATCTCATCTCGCTTGTACCAGTTCGCCAGCATGAGCGTCAGGCTGGGAAACAGGAACCCTTCGAACATGCCCAGTAGCATGCGGCACGCAGCGAGCTGCGCGAAGTTAGTCACGAAGCCGTTTCCGAGACATACCAATCCCCAGCATAGCGCCGCCGTCGGGATCACGCGGTTGAATCCCAGCCGCTTCACGATCAGCGCCGCAGGGAACTCGGCGAGGATATACAGAGGGTAGAACAAGGAGATGGCGGTGTTCAGCTGCGTGCCGACGAGATTGATGTCGCCGATCATCCCCTGTGTCGCCGCGAAGCCGATATTGCCGCGGTCCAGGAACGATATGAGCTGCATCACGATCAGGATCGGGCACACGTACATGTCGAGCTTCGCGACGACCCGCAGCTCCCGCCGCCTGAAGTCGACATCGTCCTCGGCGGGCTCCACTTGCCGCAGCTGCGAATCCGTTTCAGGTTTTGAGGGACGATCGTCCGAATCACGAGTCGAAGCTACCATGTCGAACGGAGCCGCCGAAGATGTCGTATGGTCCGAAAGATAGCAAAGGGAGACTATGGACTAGGAGAGCCGCGAAAGAGCGCATAGGCGACGATAAAGGGGAGCGAGGAGGTTGAAGTTGGCGCCATGGGAATAGATGCTTGCCAGTAGCGACTTAACCTATATCAGGCTGTCCTATAGTTACCCCCGGCTACCTCCAACCTTTACCCCAGCTTCCGCTAACCCCCATCTCGGGCGTATTTTATGCCCCGTAGCCACGCCAAGTTTCTGGACTGCAACCAGAAGTCTTTGTTAACGGAACCCCGCAGTCTAACAACCCTTCCGGATCCTTCACGGCTCCCCCGGTCCCCGTTGGTCTCCTAATGGGCCGAGCGGCTGCAGAGGTCACCTCCGCTCTGGTCAGCCACATTACCAGATTGGGACGTCAACCTACAGAGGAATAAGCAGTTACATGCAGCGTCATCACAACTACTACGCCCCCATGCTCACACATTCGGGGAGTTTGGAATTGGCACAATCGAAGGAGCAATGCCCGAGTGTTTGGGAGACGTAAAGGGCCAAGACAAGCCAAAGGCGAGAGAACCAACCGATCTTGGATGCACCTCCGACAATAGAACCGGCCGCCCGCAGGGGGCCCGCATGGGCCGTAGACCCGACGTCAACGCCATGCCATTGTCCTCGTCGCCCGTTCTAATAGGAGACGGACGGCGACCACGACGGGATCGATGTGTAACTTCTTCTCCTCCACGACGTGTCTCGTCTGGAGTTCGAGCAGGCACGGCGGCTCCGCCTCGCCGAGTCGGCCGTAGGTGCGCATGGCGTCTACCAACTGGAAGACGAGCAGCCATTGGCTGGCGTCGCGCGACCGACTGCTGCACGACCCATGGGCGACGGTTCGGGAGGACGTAGAGCCCGACACTGAGCCCGGCCCCCGAGACGGCCTCGGCGAAATGGAGCCAGAAGGTGCCGTCGCCGTCGATCTCGCAGCCGGCCTGGAAGGCCAGGAACTTGACGAAAGCGGGCTCCGCAGTCGCGGCCCAATTGGTGGGCGCTGCGTTTTCACGTCCCAGCTCCTCGGTCCTCTTCTACAGGGCTTGTTCCGACACCTCGAGCTCGCCGATCTTGTCCTCGTTTTCGGTTTTCGTCCGGCGGAGGTCATTGATTGTTGTCTCGTCCCAGGACGCCTCCTCTTCTTCCCCATTTCGGTCTCATGTTGATTCGGCAGGTTAATGAGGCCGAGTTCGAAGCTACCTACCTGGTTCGAGAGGCGGGTGAGTTAGGCCTCATTGGCCGCATTGACCTCGAGCTGTTCGGCAGCTCGTCGTAGAGCGCCCTTATGCAGCCATACGTCTCCTCGCTGTCGGCAAGTTCCCGTTTGATGGAAGTAAGAACTGCGCGGTCGGTGCGTACCTGTTCGGCGGAAGCAAGCATGTCACCGTTGAGCTCGTCGTATCTCGCCAACAGGCCCTCCAGTCCCCGTTCCTGCGGGGGCAACCCTGGGGTCTTGTGCCTTGAGCTGATCGACAAGCGCGGAGCACTCGAGCTCGGCAGCCTGCTCCTTCCGGTGGAGTTATTCAAGTTGCCCTTCATATCCAGGATAACTGCCTCATGTCTCCCCAAAGCGTCAAACTTATTGGAGGAAACCTTCGCCGCATTGTGTGCGGTGGTCAGCTTGCTATCGGCTCCGAAAGGTCTTTATCCGCAACTCCCAGCTTCTGTTTTCCCGACTCGGATGTAAGCGTGCCACAAACATCGTCAAGATAAACATCGCGGCGTCAGTGGGAAGGCAAAGCCGACCTCGTATCACTGCGCTTTGACGGATCACGTGAGCGAGAGCAAGTTATGGAATAAACTTGATTGTACTCGGCTAGCTATGATGCTGCAAAACACTCGGCAGGTATTGTGAAGCCCGAACTCCAGAGCCGATTTCGACGACACAATATACGAACCCTGGAGCACATTTGCCGCTCCCTTTAGGTGCTTGCAGTGCTATCTTTGGCAACCCGTACACAATGCATCACTTCCCAATGGGCTTGGTCTCATCGACGTGGTCGAGAGTGCCGCCCATATCCAAGATCCATACTTTGCCCGGGTTACTAGGGATCTTGTTGCCATAGAGGAAGGTTGACGGGAACCCGGGATCGAAAGGAACAGCGTTCTCGATCTCTTCGATCTCCTCGTCGGAGAGCTTTACCGGGATAGCCTCGATATTCGCCTTCAGGTGCGTGACGGAGCGGCCCCCGACTATGGGAAACACATAGGGAGCCTTGCTGGTAACGTACGCCTGCGCAATGCTGGTGATTACAGTGTTTCTGCGCTTGGCAATGGCTTCGAGAGCCTTGCTGACCTTGACGTCGTTCTCACCGGGCTCCACGTTGCGACCTTCCTTCTTCTTTTGTTCCAACTCCTCCGTGCTCCTGAAGTTACCACCACCCAGGGAACCCCACGGAGCAAGGGCCATGCCTTCCGCGCGGGCCATCGGGATAATCTCGCGTTCGAAATCGCGGGCAGCTGCGTTCCATTTGCCCTGGTAGACGCTGAACTGGTGAAGCCCGTTGTTGCGTGCGAACTCGTTGGCCTTGCTGACAACCCACGCCGGGGTGTCACTAATTCCCAAGTACAGCACCTTACCAGAGGCGACAAGGTGGTTGAGTGACTGCATCAACTCTGGGATGGAGGTGGAGTGATCCCACCAGTGCACGTAGAGCTAATGAGGTGTAAGCCAACCGCATCTTCGCGACGAGTGGTAGACAAGGAAGAGACGGCGTACTAGGTCGATGTAGTCGGTTTGCAGCTTTTTCAAGCTGGCTTCAACCGAAAGATGGAGGCTCTTAGACCCATTTCCCGTGAAGTTCACCATGATTTCACCGTCGACGTTATGGCCGGCGTGGAAATTCGTCGTGTACTTTGTGGCGATGACCATCTGGTCCCGATTGCCGCGCTTCTTCATCCATTCGCCAATCCACGTCTCGGACTCCTCCCTCTGGTAATTGTTGGAGGTGTCGATAAAGTTGCCGCCTTGGCTGTAAAAGTAGTCCAGAATATCTTCAGTCGTCTTCTGGTCGCAAGAGCCCACTGTGACACCCATCGTCAACGTTTATCACCTCGAACGTGATCAGCCAGCAGGAGCACCAATTGCGATCATTTGAGCCAGATATGGTGGAGGGATCGGGGAGGGAATGGACTAACTGTAGTCTTTCCAGGCGTCGCCAAAGTTCATGCCGCCCAAGCATAGTGGGCTAACTCGAACCGAGGCAGTGGGAGCGAGTAGGCGATAGTGCGCGAGAGGAGTCTTGGCCGGAGGGGCTAATGGCAGCGCTAGAGATACCGACATGGCAGATGGGACAGGGTCAGTGTAGGTACGGGATACGAAGTCTCGGGAAGGTCTAAGAAGATTCTGAAGCCTGGCTGTTGCACTCGGGAAACACGCCAGTCGGATCAGGGATGTAGGATGCTGGATGTCGAACAATAGAGGTTGCAAAATGTAAGGTGCAATGGTAAACCGAAGGAGGAACAGGTATGGCTTATAAAGTCATACATCTACTTATACAGCGTCCACCGTATTCTGCGGGAGCGACCGCGGGGGTTAGGATTGCAAGTGAGTGTATAAATTCCTACCGCTGCTTGGTATGTACGGTAGGTGATTAGATAAAGCCGAAAAGGCAGTACCTCTTGCGGCGCCGCTGCTTGAAAATCTCATGCGGTTCCAGATAGGGGCCAAGCAACCCGAGTAGTCTGGTCGTGCTTGTTTCTGAGCCAATGGAGACCAGCAGCCACTGTTATGGTCTAAGTCCGATGCTAAGTCCGATGCTAAGTCCTATGGCCTGCATATCGCTGACAAAATCGCAATATCACCGATGGACGTGCCGGGATCCGGAGCCTCCGAGTTCTAAAGCCGGTAATTTATATGGTATGCGTTTCACCTGGTTCCTGGATCTACGCTGTTCCGGTTTATTTGCAGAGTCGAGCCCCTTACCTCTATCGAATCCTGTATAAACGGTAACCGCAAGGTTTGTTTAGTGATGCAAGTACTAATGCATATCAACCCCATTTGCACAACCTGGCTATTGATAACCTATTAAACTCTACTTCCTATAGCCCAGTCAATGCTTGGAAGAGACCAGAAGACTCTTGGTCAACCAGTTCCACATCATGTACGTATTGTCTCCCTGTAGAGAGTTATGTCTTTCTGCTCTACCCGATTATAGGCGAGCGGCTTACGAATATTTCCGTAATCAGGTCTGCTGTATTCAATGGATTATGGAGACGTCGCCGCTGCAGAAGCCCTGGACTGCTAAACGCATCGTCCATGAGCTAATGGCCATCTAGTTCGGGTCGGTTCATGCACTCTCAACTGTAGGTACGCTCAAATATTAATGAAATTGTTCTTGCCCATAATCAGTGTAGTAGACTATCACCTCTGCAGTCCAAGATCTATGTCTCCACTAAGAATACGTGAAGCCTTATACAAGGAGCTTGCCGAGAGATATGGGGACTTCTAGAAGATAAGTCAAACACCCCCTTTACGCACCACCCCCTTCACGCCCCACTTTTGCCCATACAAAATCCACAAACCCGACTATTTATAACTAATTAAGAAAAATAGATATTAATAAGTAATAAGCAGTATCATTATTAAAAAAATAAGGGAGTTTTACAATAAAAAGGAAAAAGAAAAATCTAATCGATAAGATAAGAAACTAAGTAAAAAGAGATATATAAATAAGGAATATCTTAGCAAATATATTTAAAGTAAAAATTTGTTTTAACTAATAAAGTAATATAATAAATAATAATATAATATAAAACCAAAGTCGTCGCTTAATATAACAGTGTTACTTTTTATATTATAAGTATTTTCGTTATTTTATTCTTTTTTGATATAATAATAAGGGAAATTTACATAACGTATAACACAAGCAAGTCGCACACATAAGCAAGTCGCGCGGTTTTTGGCACCTTTCAATAACAAATTTAAATAATTTAATAATAACACATCGCATTAATTAAAATTAATCGGATTCTTCTTCGCTAGACGTATCTACAATCTTATTACAAGTACGCGCATTATGTCCGGGCTTGCCGCAAACGCCACACTTCCGTTCTTTCGTTTCAACCCTCTTACGACAACTACCTTCAGCCGCTATTAGCTGCATTTTTCTACCACCCCTTTCTTTCTCGGCCAGGAAAGCTTGTTCTTTTTATATAGTAAGTATCTTTCCTTCTTGGAAACGTTTGTTTTTGGTCCTCCGACGTTTGCTTAAAACGTGGTTTGTTTCGCGCAATTGGGCGGCCTTTTGTTTAAAAAAAGTAACTTTATACCAAAGTATTAGTTAAATTTTAATTAAAAAATTAACCGATTTAATAATTTTTGTCGGCGAGCTACTCTGGTAATTTTTAATTCTTCTTTACAAATAACGTCCTTATCTTATTGTTTCTTAGATATTTCTAAAAGTCTTTGCAGGCAGAAATATAGAACCGGCGGAGGTTAACGGAGAGACGGTCGGCGTAAGCACAACTGGAAAAATTTCGAAAATAAAAAAAACGGTATTAGGATCGAATAAAACGAAACTAGTTACGGCAAATCCGGATTTAATATTATCGGACGTTATAACAGTTTTAAACGCGTCGTAAAAGCCGTTAAAAAAATCTTCTTTAGCGATATAAGTATAATAACGTCGCATTAAGCTTTCGATATACAACGAATAAACGCGTTTAAAAAAAAACAAGATACGTTAAAAAATTAAAACTTATACGAAAAATACGCGGGCATATAAAATATAATAATGTCGTAATTAAAGCAATATTTTTCGAATTTTATCGAATAATAACTTTTATAACCGTCAAAAATAAAAAAACGTTTCGATCCTTTCGTACGCGTTCGAATATATTAATCGAAATGTTAGACCCATTTTATACTTAATTCGTTCGTTATCCAGCTATTATTATTTATTGCGATTTTTTAATCGGCTGCTAACGGTAAGTTATTACGGAACCAGTTTTTAAAATAATTTTTCCCCGCCATAATAATAAATAGCGGTACAGCCCAACCTTGGGAATTAACAGCCTAAATAACTGTAACCTATTCTTTATTTTTTTGTTGCGCTTATCTAGGTTTTCCACGTCTTTCGGCACTGGTAATTACCATACCCGTTACCATAAAAAGCCCTATCAAAAATCCAGTCTCGTCGAAATTGTAAATATCTTTTTCTATAATACCGTATTTTGCGATAATAACCCGAACAAGTTCGAATTACTTGCGAAATATCTCTAGATCTTCGCATAATACCCGTTAATAATCAATCTTCCAATTTAAACGCGTTTGGAGTTTTTTTTGCCGTCTAACAAAATTAAATACCTAGTTAACCCCGACACGTTTTGTAATGCGTTACGTAAGTAACAAATTCGCCATATTTTTAATATGTTAACGCCGGACAGGAAACGCTCGCGTATCTAGGTCAAAAATTCGGTCGATAATAGATTTTTCTTCGGTCGGCGTTAATTTTCGCAAATTAGGAATTATATCGGTTCGAAAAGATTTACCGTAAATTCGGTTTCTTAAAGTAGATTCAGGAACGTCATATATAGCACGAAACCGTTTATAACTAAATTACAGGTCTTTTTTCTTAACCTAAACAATTAAATTTATCCTGGCTTCTTTTGTAAGACGTTCCATGTTATGGTGTTAAGAAATAAACGATTGAAGTTAGGTGATTAAAATAGTGAAGAAAACGCGCGATTCGCTTGTATACGCAACTCGCTTGTGCTATACGTTATATTATATAAATATTTTACAAATAATTAACAAAATACAGCATTTTAAAGAAAAGTTATATTTTATAAATATTATAGGACAGATATGTATATAAGCATATATTTTTTTATAAATTAATTCCTTAATTGAAGTACTAAAAGATAGCTTAATGTAAATATATATACTTTATATTTTCCACTTTTTATAATATAACTAATAAATTTATATATATTTTATAAAGATATATAATTATAAATTTAATATTAAACCAAATATTACCTTAGATAATATTAAATTATATAAGATTTAAAGTTATAATAAAATTGTTTATTGTTTTAATAAAGTTGAATATATAATATACTATATTATTTTTAATATATATTAACATAAACTAAAAAGTTGTTACAAATTTATATAAAAAAGAGAAAACCCATATTATAAATAAAACCTGTATATATATATATATTACTTTAAATAAATTATTATATTATAATTTATATCCTAAATTAGTATTTTATACGTAAAAATATTATTATTAAAAATAACTTTATTATATTTAATAAAAAATTAAAAACCTTTACATATATTATTATATAAATTATATATTATAAGGATATTAATTTAATAATACTCATTACGAAGGTTTTTAAAATGTTGTTTTTATTATATATTGTTACGTATAAGCTTTTTAACCTAAAGAACTTAACTATATATATAACGGCTGGGCAACTATATATATAACGGCTGGGCTAGTTAACCAATTATTAAACCAAGTTATACGGGTTTATGTTAGTAATAGTACTATAGGAAATTAAGTAATAACGACAAAACTAGTTACGTTTAATAATACTAAATAATTAAAAGTAATTTAAGTAATTAAGTTATATTACAAACTGATGTTATTTAAAGTTATAAAAAAATATTAAGCGTATTTATTTCTTTTGTTAATTTATAATAATTATTATTAATTACTTTAAATTACGACTGATTATTGCCGTTATAGTAGTTACTAATAATTCCGTTATCGTAATTATTTTTAATTACCGGATTTACCGTAATTACAAATTACGTAACCTAAGTTTTTAGTCGGAGTTTATCTTTTTATAATTTCCGACCGTTTTGAAAAAGCTAAATCTAGTTAGGTTTTAATACGATTTCCTTTTTTTCAGGATTTTTACTTTTAAAAATTAATTTATTTGTTTGTAATTTCTGGTAAATAACTTCTTTTTCTTACTATTACTTTTTTTTAGTAATTAATATGTTTAATCGAAAAAATAAAATTCGTTATAAATTACGTTTTTCTATTATTTATCATGTTAAATTCATAAAGGCTTTTAACGATTTTAATTTTAAAGTTATGTTTTGTTTTCAATATTTTTTAAAAGAATTAAAGTGTAAGATAATAAAAAATATATCGCGATATAAAAAATGTATTTTTCGGAACCGTTTTTGTAATAATACCGGGATACCGGTATTTGTTTTATAAAATATTCGTTAAGAATATTAACGTTTTAAACAGGAAAAAACGCTTGTAAAAAAGCGTTTTTTAAAGTTTTAACAACGTTATTTAAAAATATAACGTCGATATTAAAAAAATAAAGTTTTAATTCGTTTAATTCGGTTGCATAAATAAAAAGTTTTGGTACGTTTAAAAAGTATAACTATAATCCAGCGTAATTTTTAATCGTTAAATAAACTGAAAAAAAGGCGAAAATAAATAAGCCTGGAAATTAATATTGTTACGTTAATATAAGTTCTTAATTTAATAAATTAGTCGGGTATTAAAAATATTAATTAATTTATTAATAATAATATTAATTAAAGTGCTATAGCCGGTAATTCCGGCGTTATTAATAAAAGTTTTTTAGGAAACCTTAAGCGTTTATAAGATTTTTGGCGGATTTTTAGGTATTTTCGAAATTTAGATAATTTTTCCATTTAACTAAATATTTAGTAAATCCGTTTTTTTGCGTATATTTTAAATTTTCTTTACTTCGTATATTAATATATCTTTTTTTATATTATTTTTTTATTTCATATTAATTTTGATAATATCTACTATTAACTTAAATAAAAAAACATAAAAACTGGATAAAATTTAATTTTTAAGGATAGTTTTAATTCATAGTTATTTTTTAAAATATTTTTGATAACTTTATATAATCCGATATATTTAAAATTAAACTTTTAATGTAAGCGTTTGGTTTTGATATTTTTAGTAACTAAGTAAATTATGTTTTTTTTTTCGAAAAATTTGATTTCTTTAATTTCTTTTAGTTATAGTATTCTTTTATTTAATTGCGTATAAATTTAAGTTTTGTTTTTATTTTTGCGTATAACTGTTTAAGTTATTTTAACGTTAAAATTACTTTAATATTAATTAAACCGTTATTGTATATTTTTTGTAGATCTTCGGTATAAAATTAAAATTAGCGTTTATTAAGGTTATTTTAATGTTTTTATAATAATTAGTATTGTAAGTTAATTAAGTTATTAATAATTTTTTAATTTAATTATTTTATTTATAGTTAATATAATATCGTAAGTAGGTTTTAAAAGTTTAGTTTAGTCGTTTTATTTATCCGTTTATTTAAGGTTTGAACGTATTAAATAATTTATGATTTAAGCCGATTTGTATTATAAAGCTTTATTAGAATTTAAAGGTAAACGTAATTTTTTTATTTAAAATAATTTCCGTTAATAATTCGTATACGTTAAAGATATACCGGAAAAGAAATATATTATTTGTTTTATATTTGTATTTTCGTAATAAAGTAAAAAATAAAAAAATTGCGTAAATCGGTTAACGATTACGAAAATGTTATCGTAATATATTTCTATCGTTAAGTTTTTAAATAAGGGAAGTTTAATAATGAAATTTATAATAATCGAATCTTATAGTTATTATAAAATTGGAAATAGTTGTAATTTTCCGTATCGTTTGTACCTTAAAGTTTCAATTTTAGTATAAACGTTACATTTTTGTTTAATTTTTTATATTACCGTTTTTATTTTAAAAAAGTAATAAATACGTTATAATCGTTTTAAGGTTTTGTAAATTCTTGGATATTTATAAAATAGATATTAATGTATATTCCATATTAAGTTTTATTAATATTTTTTTAATAGCTAAATTTATTTATTTTTTAATTATTGGGTAGGTTATCATTATATTGTTGGATTTTCTGATATAAATCGAGAGATATTGCCTTAATTGCTATAATTTATTGTAATTTTAGATATTTTTTTAAAGTAATATTAAACATTTTATAATTGATTTTAATTAATTTTTTTAAGTTAAGTCGTTTGTTAAAGGTATTTGCTTTGCCGTTTTTAAAGCCTTTTTAATAAATAATAACGAAGTTATATTTTGTTAGTTTTTCTATATAACATAATTGTCGTTTTGTAAGTTTTTGTATAATAATAAGACGGGTAAGATTTTTGTAATCGGTATAAACCTTAATTTGATAAAGGTTTTTTTAAGTATATGTTTAAATTTTTGAAAAACGTTAACAATAACTATAAATCTTTTGTCGGAAATAGCAGAATTTAATTTCGCTTTTTTTAACTTGTAAAAATAAAAGGTAATCGGGTAAAGTATTTTTTAATCGTTTCGGTATTTAATTATTGCGTTTAACGTATAATTCGAAAAGTCGGTTTTTAATTTAATTAGGCGTTTTGGATCGTATATAATTAATACTAATTTATTAGTAATCGCGTTTTTAATTTATTAAAAAGCCTTTTTTATTTCCGTTATTTATTAAAATTCGTTTTTTTTCTAGTAAAATTAAATAAAAATATTACAATTTTATTAGAATATTTAATAGATTTTTTATAATAATTAACGAATTTAATAAATACCTATATTTTCATAAAAACAATAAGTATAAGCTATTTAGTAACTACTGTAATTTTTTTAAGATTTATTTTAATATATCTTAAAGTAATAATATATCCCAAGTATTCTATTTCCTATATATAAAATTAACTTTTTTTTGTATTAATTAATAGATTGACGTTTTATAAAACTTAAAAAACTTAATAAACGTATCCTACATGTATTTCTTTTAATTCGGAAAAAATCAAAATGTTGTCTAAATAACATACGACGAAAATATTCAAGTATTTTCGAAATACGTAATTAATTATTTGTTAAAAAGTTATTAATACGTTCGTAAATTTTATTAATATAACTAAGTATTTATATAATCCGTATTTCGTTTTAAAAACCGCTTTTTATTTATGTTTTAACTTAATTCGAATTAGGTTATACCTATTTTTAAGATTTAAAACGGTAAATCATTAAAATTTTTATAAGCAATTCTTTATTTTAATAATTAATAATAAAAATATTTTATCTTTAACAATAATATTATTAAAATATCGATAATCTATTGTTAATCGTAACTTACTATTTTTTTTAAATACGAAAAACATAAAATATCCGATTAAAGATATAGATCGTCAAATCTATCCTTTTTAAAATCTATTTTTTTTTTAGATATATACGTAAGGTATAAAGTTCTATTTCGTTTAAATTGTAAATAAAATAAAACTTGGATAAAGTACTTTTTTTAAATATTATCTTATAATTCCATTTGTTATATTTTAATAACTTAATATTAAGTTTTTTTAAAATAATCGTTTATATTTGCAATACTGTAATAATACATTAACTATATTTTCTTTTTTTTAGCTTTCGGGCTGGTATTTTAAAATTTTGTTTATGTCGCAAAATTATGTCCGGATAATAATTATAACACGTTAAATGCGTTTATTATGCCCCCTTTTTTTTTATGTCGTATTCCTTTAAATAATAAGGTATTTATTATATCTTTATATTTATACTTATCGTTTTCTTTCCTACTAATCGAATATAAAAATCTTATTTGTTTTTTTTACTTATCGATAAGGTATAAAATAAATTTTACCTAATTAGTATTTTAATCTATTAAAAGGTTATATTAATATAACTATAATTTTTTTAAAATCATGTCGTAATTCCTTAACCAAACGATATTGAAATTAACCGTTTAAATTCGTTTTTAAATAAAAACTTCGAAATAATTAGTTTTGCGTACGATTTTTCTGTTATTGTAAGTAAACACCTAACCTTCTGCGTTCTCGGCGATATAAAGGTTTTTTTATCTTTTTATAACAATTTAAGCTAATTTGCCAACTTCGGAATAATATAATTAACGTTTAAAGTTTCGTAATTTACTATTACAATATACCAATATATCCCGATTCGTATTTTCAAGGTAGCAAGGTCGTTATTAGTTTTTGTTATCGTATTTAAAGCTATTCTAAAAAGTTTTTATTGTTACTTCCGATTTGCGTTATTTTAAAGCTTTTTTACAGGTAACGTCCTTCTTTTAGGAAATCCGTAAGTTGTTGGATTTGCTTTATAAGTGGTTTACATATTTGCTGTATTTATTTTATCTAGCCTTCTTAGCGGTACAGTTAAGTTTCGAATTAGAAAATCTTTTTTTCCTATTAATATAACTAAGTAAAAATTTCGTAAACATCGTTTTTAAATCTTCCCATAACTTCTTATCCCGTATAATGAGTTAGTTGGTTTTAATTAACGAATTCGGTTAGTTTTTTTCGTAATTCCTTTCGTTTTTAAGGGTTTATTTTGAAGGCTAATTGTAATTAAATTTTTATAATAGCCTGTTAAAAGTGTTTATCGATAGTCCTCTAGATTAATTCCTTTTAAGTTTAATAATCGCATTATTCGAAATAATACGTAAAATCTTTTTAAAGGTATCCTTTGTTTTTAAGCCATATTAAAATTAATATTACGTTTTCGACCTTTTTTTATGTAGTAACGGTTTGTAATTCTTGGTACCATTATTAATCCTGCTTATTATATCCAATCTAGGTATAAAAGTTGAAACTTTCCTTTTATATACGAATAATTCGCTTATATATTCGTTATTTTTTTTCCGCGTAAATAGGGTATCGGGCCCGATTACAATTAATAAAGTAAAAATTAATATAACGTTCCACACAAGCGAGCGAGCCAGGTTTCTCAACTTTTCAACCTTCCAACTTTGATCATGAATTTCTCAACGCCAACAACATGGAACGTCTTACAAAAGAAGCTAGGATGAACTTAGCCATCCAAGCTAGAAAAAGAGACCCGAAACTTACTTTTAAAAAGTTGCATTCTATATATGAAGTCCCCGAATCTACTTTGAAAGCCCGATACCACGGTCGATACGCCCGAACCGACAATGCCCCCAATTCGCGAAAGCTAACGCCGACCGAAGAGAAATCTATTGTCGAAAGAATCCTTGACCTAAATGCGCGAGCGTTTCCTGTCCGGCTTCAGCATATTGAAGATATGGCCAATATACTGCTGGCCCAACGCGTTGCAAAACGCGTTAAAATTAACTGGGCGTCGAACTTTGTTAAACGGCAAAAAAATCTCCAAACGCGTCTAAATCGGAAAATCGATTATCAACGGGTCCTATGCGAAAATCCGGAAATATTTCGCAAGTGGTTCGAGCTTGTTCGGGTTACTATCGCAAAATACGGCATTGCAAAAGAGGATATTTACAACTTCGACGAGACTGGATTTTTGATAAGGCTTCTTATGGCAACGGGCATGGTAATTACCAGTGCCGAAAAACGTGGAAGACCTAAACAAGCCCAACAAGGAAATAAAAAATGGGTTACAGTTATCCAGGCTGTCAATTCCCAAGGTTGGGCTTTGCCGCCATTTATTATTATGGCGGGGAAAAACCACCTTAGGTCCTGGTACCGCGATAACCAATTACCAACCGATTGTATTATTATTATTATTACTGTTTAACGCCAGGGAAGCAGCTAACTCTGTAGCTGCTCCGGAACCTCCCTTGGGGCATAAGTGGCGTGCTAGGCTAGGACTTACTTTATATAACAGTACATAAACCCCCATTTAGCAAATCAAGTCCGAAAACATGTCGCCGAGGCGATCCGAGCTGCAACCTTCCTGCGGCCGAGTAAGGGTAGTTTTTAGCTTCCATTTCTGCCGTCCTTTATAAATTTTAGGGCATTTCGTCCTCGTTAAGGCTTTTCCAGGCCGTATATACTCCGTTCCGTAAAACTCAAAGCTACGCGTTGCCGCGTAAATTGAATGTGATAAACAAAGAGAAAATCCTATAATCAGAAACCGAGATCCATAATTCTAACGCCGACCTTATGCTTATACCTGCTTTCCTTCCTTAAGTTTTTCTTTTTTAATTTACTTTTTAACGGGGGTAGATAACATTATAAAAGCCAGTTACCTTAAGAAACTTTTTAAAATCTTAAGAATTACTTATTAACATTTCTAAATATAACTTTTTTTTTCCCGACCTGGGTTATTGGCAAGGCCTGCGGGGCCATTAATTAAAGGTAGCTTGTGCTTTTTTATAACGTACCAGATGCTAAGGGTCCTTATCTTTTCCGCAAAAACATTTCGTATTCGTATTTAGATACCCGAATTTGCGATAATATTACGCAAAATCTTTATGGCCGGTTTTTATAGCAAGGTAGTGATATAATGTTAATCTGCTAAACGTTTCCAGCTTTTTAAAGCAGCAGATATAATATTCCAAACCCCAGCTTTTATATCTTTACGAAAGTTTATCTTTAGTTTGTAACTATTATTACTTCCGTAACTTACGTATAATTTTTTTAACGAATAACTTTATCCCGTACGTAATAGGTATACAGTTCTTATTAACGTTTTTTAATTATGCCTTTGTTTTTGCTAGTTTATCTGCCAGTTCGTTTCCTGTTATATTGCAATATTTTAGGTATTACTTTACCTTTACGTTATAAATTCCTATTACAGCATAAAACTTTAAGTACGTTTATTAAGATGATAGCGTTATATTAGTTCGTAATTCCCAGATTACGCCGGTATTATCTAAGTATACCTAGATTTGCTGCTTGCTGAAATTAAGAAGGGCCGTAATAACGTATTATAATCCTTTTTAAATACCTACCGTTTCGACGTTAAAATTAATCGAGGCAGGGTTAAACCTCCCATACCTTGTTATTAAAAGTTTTCTGTTTTAATAAATTGTAAAGCCGTATTTTATTTTGTCTTTTTTTTAAGAGCCGTTTATAAAAACCATTACGTTTTTCGGAAGTAATTCGTAATACCAGCCCTTGAAGGCCTTCGTAACTTGCTTTTTGGAAAGGCCTTTTGTAAGGTCTTGCCTGGAGCCCGGAAAGTAGACTGGGGGTACCAGAACTGGGCAACGAATCGATGGTAGTAACCTAGCGGTTATTTGCACCTTAATTCTAGGCGTCCGCGTACCTTCTGCTCTAGGTCCCTTGGCGATCTAGGACGGTGCCGTCCGTTTAAATAACGGGTGGCCTTTATTAACTGTTTGGAGCCTATAAGAAAAGCGCCAAAATGCTTTATTAAGCGTTACCTATGCCGTAAAAAGACCCGCGTCCTTGAAAATCGTAAATACAAAAGTAGTTCTTTAAACCGGCAGGGTTGCTTTTGCTATTAAACTAAGTACCTGCTGAATTACGTTAACATGCTAGCCCATTTTAACGTTAATTTTTTTCCCTAATAAACGCGGCGTCCTGGGGTCTGGTTTTCGGCGACCGTAATATTACGCCTCCGTTTCATAAAGTGCCGTAAGTAATACGCACGTCCTAACAGCTTTACGGAAGCTATTTGCCAGAGGGCCATATTTGGTATTAGCTAGGTTTCGAAAGTATTAAGCGAACGCTATGGCTTTAGCCGCCCGTTCCGTTACATGCCTTTTAAAGGTAAGTTTCCGGTCGAATTATATTCTTAACTACTTAAGTACCGGTTCCCTTTTATTCCCTTACGTTTCCTGTACCGGTTAAATAAAAAAGTGCTTGTTAACCGATATCGGAAGATTGCCTTTATTTTTTTTTCTAATAATATATATTATTTCGTATTTTTCCGGTATAAAAGAAACTTTATTATCTTTTTCTTATTAAAAAACGCGTTGTATATTTTCCGTTAAGAATGTAACGTTTTCTTTAAATGTCGGTAACGGGCGGTATAAGCATAAATTATCCGTATAGCCGAAACGTAATTTAAGGTTTTGCTTTAGCAGAGTTACTAAATATAGCATATAAAAAATAAGGGATTAAGGTAAGCTTTGGGGTATGCCGTACCGCACCTTTTTGTATCTTATAATTACTTTCTCCAGGCGTACCTTAACGGTCCTATTAATAAGAAAAAAATCCGTTAGTTGTAAAACTTTAAAAGGCCAGCCTTAACGCCTTATCTTTTTTAATAACCTGCGTTTTAACAAAGTATCGAATATACCTTGTACGTTTATTATAACTATTATAATTTTTCGGCCGTTAATAAATACATTTTCCGCTTTATATACAAACGATAATATTAAGTCCATTATGGACCGCTTTAATAAGGTTCCGACGTGTTACGTATTAAGAACGTCGCTTGTAAGGGTAGTCTAGGCCATTTTTTTGGCTACCAGTCTTTCTAAATCCTTACTTAGGTAGGAAAGTAAAACGATAGGCCGCCAAAACCGTAATAAGGTATAATTTCGCTTCCTTACCTTAAATATCATTATTACCTCCGCTTTACGCCAAGCAATCGGGAAATAAGGAAGCTATAAGGCCTTTTTAAAAATCCTTCGAACGTAATGCTTAATATAATTCCAGTATTTTTTAAAAAGGCGTATTATTATACCGTTTACGCCAGAGGAAGTGCTATTTACCCTTATCGTATAAGCCTTGACTTTTTTTAACGTGGCCGTGGAATCCCAAGGCAGCTTTCCCTCGTCCGGCGTCCAGCTTTCCAAAAGATCGTACTGAAAATCGTTTTCGTTTGAAAACTTTTCTAATATTTCCGTCCGGAAAGCCTCCGCTTTAAATATAAAATCTTTTACCGTCTTATCGCCTATTTTTAACGAAGGGGATTTTAGGTTAGGTTTTAGCTTATGTTAACTTACGACTTTATATAACTGGTTATCGGTAAAAACCCTGTCGATAACGTCTTTCCAGTATTGTTTTTTCGCTTTGCGAATTATCGAAAGAAAATGCCGATAATTCTCGGTATATTCTTGGTTGCCTGGCGGGCGAAATCTTTCAAAGGTTTTATATGTATCATACGTCTTTTAACATTCTTTCGATTACCAGGGTGCCGAATATACTTTTTCCTTATTTGGCTTGCTTATTATTTCCAGGGTTAACGCAAAGACCTTATTTAGCCTATTTACGCAGATATCAAGTTATTCCGCCGTCTTTATACTTGCTACTTCCGGTAACGATGCTACTTTAGCTGCGACCAGGTTACGGAACCGACCCAGGTCCGTTTCCCGTATCTTATAACGGAACTAAACCGTCGCCTCTTGCCCTCGACCCGGGATAATAAATAAGAAAGTAAAATAATCCAATTCCGTAACTATACCCTTTATTATTATTATCTTTACAAAAGGAACGTTCGAAAAAATAAGGTTTATTACGTATCCTGCTTTGTATGTAAGCTAACCAGATACCCCCGTAAATGCTATGCCGCTAATAAAAAGCTACCGTACTAGGTCGGCGCCCTTATTCCGCCTTTTTACTCCGGGTTCGAATTTAAAGTGCCAGATATTCCAGTTTCCCCTAATAAAACAGTTTTTCGGCGGTGTTAAGTTAGTAACATAATTTATAACCTCGTTATTATAGGGTTCCTTATAAACGTTTAAAAGGGTATAACCGTTAACGTCTAGCCAAAGCATGTTTTTCGAATAAATTAACCATCTTTGCTGCATCTTAATCCTTCTGTTTTTCCTTATATACGTTATTACGTAAGGCCGTTTGTCCTCCGTTATCCAGCTATTAACTAAGGCGTACGATTTATAGCCAGCGTAGTTTTATGTCTTTATATCAAGTCGGGTCCAGGGTTTTTGGACCTGGACTACGTCGATCCCTTTATTCCAACATACCTGCAGTAACGTGATATATGGCGATAAAGCGTTGCGTATATTGCACCAGGTTATGCAAAGATCCCTTGGTCTGCTAGAAGGTCGTTGCCTTTTAATACGCCTTTTTCCCCTATCCTTTTCCTCGCTTCTTGGCATTAGTCAAAGCTAGGAAAGGGGGGTTGTCTTAATTTGCTTTTGTAACCGCGGCTACAGGCTGAGCTCGCCGTTATAAAGCAGATCCATTGCGTATTAACGTACTAATTGGTTTAACGTCCGCATTTTGCGAATTGGAAGGGACGTAAATTGGCCTAATTCCGGGTATCGTTTTATTTCGAGTTTTTTTTTCCGTTACTTTTCTTTTCCAAGGCCCCTTTTAGAGCCGGCCCAGTTGGCTCTTCTTAAACCATTATAACTTCTTTTATTTATTTTTGATTAGCATAGCCTTTAACAGACGGCTTTTGGTTTGGCATTTCTTGGTTTGGAATCTTTTGGTCTAGCATTTCCTGCTTAGAGTTATTAACATCCCTTAGGGTCACTTCCTGTATTGCAGCGTTCTGGGCAGCTGCTTTTTACTGGGTGTTTGTTACCCTGTATCTCCTAGCTCCCGCCTTGCGAATTTTTCGCAGTTCCGTCCTGCTGGGCTTAATTAATTGGCCGTTTATCTTTTTAAAGGCCGTTACGTATCCATCGTGGCCTGCCTAAAAAGGGCCTTTGTAGTTTGCGTATATCGGAGGTTTGTTATAAGGCTCCCCTAAATATAAACGCAGATCTTTTCTATAGTTATTATACCGCGGCTTTCGGTTACACCTTTTTTTATCGTAATAGCCTTAATAACCCGGGTTATAAAGTTCGATCGCGGGTTTTTTTTTTACAAACCGAAAAAGTCCATTTAAATCGAATAACCGAAATAAACTAACTAGGTTCGGAAACGAAACAAACCACGTATCCCTGCCCGTAAATAGGTTAAGTCCGTACCGGAAAGGTTTGTAATTAACTAATTTGCATCTGGTTTTGATAAAAACCTTATTAACAATTACGTTTATTATATTAACGTAAATACCAGGTTTTATGTAATTAGGGAAAGAATAAGGGATTTTTGGTATAACGTAGATATACCAGGTTTCCGGAAGTTCCACCGTTTCCGTATTAAAGACCTTACCTAATCTATCCTTTGCTTCTGGTTCCAGCAATTTGTTTCGTATCTCCTTAATTGCTACGTATAAGGCTTATCCGGTATTAATAAAAATGATATTAAGGATATTTGTTAATTATAAGTTAAAGTTTTTAAATTTCTTACGTAATGCCGCACGGAAAAGAAAAGGTTGGTCCCGGTACGCCCTATGTTCCGTACTGAGGCGGATTAAAATTTTATTATTTTCTTTACCGTTCCGTATAATGGAAGCCGGCTTAAAGTATGCTTTATGTTTGTTAACCAGACGAATGCTTTTAATAGGGTTAGACGTATAGCCAAACCTGGTTACACCCGCCTAGGAAATAGGCTTAGTTGCTGGCTTTTCTATATCCTTTAAGCTTGGTGCGCTGTTACCTTGCTGGGTATTAGGTATATGGGTTATTGCGGCCGAAAAAGTTACCGAGTTAAAGTAATTTGCTAGCTTCGTAATATAAGTTCTGGTTTTTGATTTATAATCTGCTTTATGTTCGCTAGTATAATTATCCACGAAGGTATTAAGCCATAAAGCAAAGTTTTGGATTACCTGTTTTTTGATACGGGTCCGATATTTTAATTCGTTTAAATAAAACAAAACCGTAGTTATTGCAATATCAACTTATAGTCGTATAATTGCGGTAGCCTTTCCAGTAAGGTTAATAATAAAAAGGGGGCTGGATATTAACAGCTTTCTTCCTTTTATATCGCTAAAAATAAAATATAGGAAAAGTAAGCTTAGGATCTCTTATATACTGAACTCCTTCATCAAGGGCCGCGGGTAGCCGGTACGGTGTTTCTGAGGTCTCCATCACCGCGATGGAGTGCCGTTACTCGCAAAAGCGTAGCAATTATCGCGGGATTTCAACCTTAATATTTTGAGGTTTCTTGGGCGTAAATGCCAAATGTTAAGGTAATAAGTGTAATGCACGCTTTAGCCCTAACAGCTCCAAGCGCACGGATGATTTTTAAAAGGAAAGGTGATTACCAACCGATTGGAAGCTCGGTATAAGCCATAATGGCTGGACAACAAACGAATTGGGTTTAGAATAGATTCAGCATTTTGATAAACATACTCGGACGCGTACGAAAGGTTCGAAACGTCTCCTTATCCTCGACAGCCACGAAAGCCACCATTCGATGGAATTCGAAAAATACTGCGCCAACCACGACATTATTACTCTTTGTATGCCCGCGCATTCCTCCCATCGGCTCCAACCTCTTGACGTATCTTGTTTTTCTGTTTTAAAACGCGCTTATTCGCGGTACATCGAAAACCTAATACGACGCTATCATACCCATATTGCCAAAGAAGATTTTCTCGCCGGCTTTTATAACGCATTTAATGTCAGATATAGAGGACATCAGTTCTGTTGTATTTCTTGGCTAGTTGCATGCATTCTCGCAACGCGTACTGATCTTTGAAGTAACCTAGCCACGGATCATATATCTTCCGATCAGAGGGAGCCTTTCCGTATATGGGGTGCTAGCGCACCCCCTGCTAGCTGACATTTAAAGCTGCCATGACGTCCGATAATATCAAATCTGGATTTGCAAAAGCTGGTCTTGTTCCATTCGATCCCAATAACGTTCTTTCCGACCTCGAAATTCCTCCAGTTGTGCCTACGCCGACCGTCTCCCCGCTGACCTCCGCCGGTTCCATTCGTTCCCCGCCCACGAAAACCCTAGGAATATTAAAAAAGTAACAAGGCAAGGACGTTATTTGCAAAGAAAGATTGAATATCAAGGTAATTCGTCAAGGGTTATTAAATCGGCTAGTTTTCTAACAAAAAGTAACTTGTTACTTTTGTACGAAATTATTCTTCTTCGGGAAGAAAACGTTTAATTGCACAAAACGAACCACATCTTAAGCAAACGTCGCAGGACCAAAAACAAACGTCTTCAAAAAAAGGAATACTTACTATATAAAAAGGACAAGCTCTTTTAGCCGAAAAAGAAAGTAATGGTAAAAAAATGCAGCCAACAAAAACTGGAGGGGGTCGTCGCAAAAGGGTTAAAACCAAGGAACGGAAATGTGGCGTCTGCGGCAAGCCCGGGTATAATGCGCGTACTTATGAAGAAGTTATAGATACGTCTAGCGAAGAAAAATCCGATTGATTTTAATTAATGCGATATGTTGTTATTAAATTATTTGGATTTATTGTTATGAAATGCCAAAACTTGGCTCGTTCGCTTGTGTGGCTCGCTCGCTTGTGTGGGACGTTATCGCGTTTTCTGAATTTATTTTTTAACCGTTATCCGTAAAAAGGCCTTAATTACTTTTAATTCTTATCGTACTTTTTTCTAATTACTTAATGTAATTATTTCCGGAAGTTCCTGCTATCTTTAATAATTTTATAACTACTAAATAAAAGCCAAGAAATTCCGCTTAATTACTGCTTAGGAAAAAAGTTTAATTTTTTATAACACTTATCGTATTTCTGTAATAAACTGATAATTATCTTAAACTTAAATTATGTTAACTTGTTTGTTATTATTCCGACCTTTTAATAATTTCTCGGGTATTGGGGTTTAATATATTTTCTTATCGGTTTTAAGTAATAACTTATATCGTTTGGTAATATATCCCATTTTGCTATAACGTACCACACCATTGAACGGTCCAAACCAGTGAGCGGACCGTTTCACAGCACTTCGTAGCAACAAATTCAAATAACTTAACAACAACATATCGTATTGATTTAAATTAATCGGATTCTTTTTCGCTAGACGTATTTACAACTTCTATATAGGTACGCGCATTATGTCCAGGCTTGCCGCAAACGCCACATTTCCGTTCCTTGGTTTCAACCTTTTTACGACGACCCCCTCCAGTTGTTGTTGGCTGCATTTTTTTATTACCCCTTTTTTTGAGCCAGAAGAGCTTGTCCCTTTTGTATAGTAAGTGTTTTTCCTTTTTGAAGACGTTTGTTTTTGGTCCTGTAACGTTTGCTTAAAATGTGGTTCGTTTCGCGTAATTGGGCAGCTTTTTTTCGAAAAAGAAGATTTTCGTGCAGAACTAATAAGTGACTTTTAGTTAAAAGATGAATCGATTCAGCCATTCTAGTTGACGAGCTACCTTGTTGGTTTCCAATTTTCTTTTGTAAATAACGCGATTGCCGCGTTATTTCCTTGATATTCCTAGGGGTTTTTGCGGGCGGAGAGCGAATGGAACCGGCGGAGGTTAACGGGGAGACGGTCGGCGTAGGCATAATTGGAGGAACCTCCAATTCGGAAAGAACGTTATTGGGATCGAATGGAATAAGACCAGCTTTCGCAAATCCAGATTTGATGTTATCGGACGTTATGGCAGCTTGGAACGCGTCGTAAAAGCCGGCGAGAAAATCTTTTTTGGTAATATAGGTATAATAGCGTCGTATTAGGTTTTCGATATAGCGCGAATAAGCGCGTTTCAAAACAGAAAAACAAGATACGTTAAAAGGTTAAAGCCGATAGGAGGAATATACGGGCATGCAAAAAGTAATAATGTCGTGGTTGGCGCAGTATTTTTCGAATTTTATCGAATAGTGGCTTTCGTGGCCGTCGAGGATAAGGAGACGTTTCGAACTTTTCGTACGCGTCCGAATATGTTTGTCGAAATGTTAAATCTATTCTAAACTTAATTTATTTGTTATCCAGTTATTATGGCTTATACCAAGCCTTTAATCGGTCGGTAATTTGCTGTCGCAATACCAGGACTTAAGATAATTTTTCCCCGCCATAATAATAAATAGCGGCAAAGCCCAACCTTGGGAATTAATAACCTGGATAATTGTAACTTATTCTTTATTCCCTTATTACGTTTATCTAGGTTTTCCACGTTTTTCGGTATTTATAATTACCATACCCGTTGCCATAAAAAGCCTTATCAAAAATCCCATTTCGTCGAAATTGTAAATATCCTTTTTTGCGATGCCGTATTTTGCGATAGTAATCCGAACAAGTTCGAACTATTTGCGAAATATTTCTGGATTTTCGGATAAGACCTGTTAATAATCGATCTTCCGATTTAGACGCGTTTGGAGTTTTTTTTGCCGTTTAACAAATCTCGACGCCAAATTAATTCCAACGCGTTCTGTAACGTGTTAAATAAGTAATAGATTTGCCATATCTTCAACATGTTAAAGCCGGACAGGAAACGCTCGCGTATCTAGGTCGAGGATTCGGTCGATAATCGATTTTTCTTCGGTCGCTGTTAATTTCTGTAAGGGAGGGATAATATCGGCTTGCGCGTATCTACCGTAATATCGGGCCTTTAAGGTCGTTAGAGCAACTTTATATATAGAACTAAGTTTCGCATAACTAAGTTTCGGGTCTCGTTTCTTAGCCTAAATGGCTAGGTTTATTCTTCCTTGTTTAATAAATCGTTCTATATTGTTGGTGTTAAGAAATATGCAATTAAAGATAAGTAACTGGAATGTTTGCAAAATTGGTCCGCTCACTGGTTTGGACCGTTCAATGGTGTGGTACGTTAATTATAATATTATATTTAATTTATATCTTGTTATTAAATAATGCCAAATTCCATAAATCCTGGAATTGTTGTAAAGGAAATAAAAAGTATTTTTCGCGTTTTTTCTTAATTAATTTTGGAATATTTAATTCGTAAAGTAAAGTATTTTTGTTTTTTTTATTATCTTTCGAATTATCGATTATCGATTTTTACTGTTTCCGTAATGTACTTATTAAGTATCGTAAAACGTAAAAGTTTAATAATTTCGTTTTTAACGTTTTTTTAAGCTTTTATAAAATATATTAATTAAGGTATTATTTTTGTTATCCGTCTATTTTCCCTTTATTATAAATTTCCTAAACTTTACAGTATATTTAAAAACTGGTTTTTTTTAGCGTAGTTAAAAAATTTGTTAAGCTGTAATTCGTTTATTATCCGGATTTTCGAAATTGCTTTTAAGTTTATTTTTAAAGTTAACATAACTAGAAAAGACCTTCCGGATTGTTTTTTTTTAATCGGATTTTCTGTTTTCTAAAAAATCCCTTATAATAGGTTTAAATTAATTAAAAGTATCCCTTTCTAAACAAACGGTAATAACAAGGATTTGGTCCGTAGGGTTAGTAAGTCCTTTAAGGCGAAAATAAACCCGAACTTAAATTAGGAAACTTTAAACGTTTTTTTTCCATTATAAAGCTAAGGTTTTTTAAGCTTTATTTTATAAAATCCCATTTATTAAGCTGTTACCACCTTATTAGTAAGTTACTAAACCGTAACTTCGAACTTTTTTATTTTATTTTAAAGCTATTAAACCGTAAGTTCCGAAGTAATTATTATTTATATACTGGTTGACATATTAACGGTTCGAATATTACTTAGAATCTAACTATATCATTAAATAAAAATTTGTAATATATAACGGCGAAGTTAATTAATTTAATTATTAAATTAAGTCGTACGGGTTTATGTTAATAGTAATATTGTAAAAAACTAAATAATAATAATAAAATTAATTACGTTTAGTAATAACAAATAACTAACGTTTCACACCACCTCGCGGTACATACCACCTTGCGGTACACTTTTTCCAACGTTTTAATTATCTAACTTCAATTACTTATTTCTCAACAACTGCAATATGGAACGACTTACAAAAAAAGCGAGAATGAACCTAGCCGTTTAGGCTAAAAAGAAAAACCCGAAACTTAGTTATAAAAAGCTTAGTTCTATCTATGACGTCCCATTTATTACCTTAGGGTCGCGAATTAACGGCAGACGCATTCGAACCGATATTATTCCCAGTTTGCGAAATCTAACTTCGACCGAAGAAAAATCGATTGTCGACCGAATCCTTGACCTAGATGCGCGAGCGTTTCTTGTCCGGTTTTAACACGTTGAAGATATGGCGAATTTATTGTTTGCTTAGTGTGTTATGGAACGCGTTGGGGTTAATTGGGCGTAGAGATTTGTACGACGGCAAAACAAACTTAAAACGCGTTTAAATCGAAAAATCGATTATTAAAAGGTATTATGCGAAAATCCAGAAATATTTCGTAAGTGGTTTGAACTTGTTCGGACTATAATCGCAAAATACGGTATCGCAAAAAAGGATATTTACAACTTTGACGAGACGGGCTTTTTAATAGGGCTTTTGATAGTTTGCGGCATAGTAATTACAAGTACCGAAAAACGTGGAAAACCTAGATAGGCGTAACAAGGTAATCGGAAATGGGTTATAGTTATACAGGCTATTAATTCGCAAGGTTGGGCTATACCGCCATTTATTATTTTGGCGGGAAAAACCCATTTTGGTTCCTGGTATTGCGATAACCCATTATTAGCCGATTAGAAGGTCGGTATTAGTTATAATGGCTGGATAACGAACGAATTAGGTTTAGAATAAATCCAGCATTTCGATAAACATACTCAGACGCATACGAAAAAAACGAAACGCCTCCTTATTTTCGACGGCCACGAAAGCTACCATTTAATGGAATTCGAAAAATATTACGCAAATAACGATATTATTATTCTTTGCATGCCTTTTTATTTTTCCCATCGGCTTTAACCTTTTAACATATCCTGTTTTTCTGTTTTAAAACGCGTTTATTCGTTTTATATCGAAAATTTAATGGGACGTTACCATACCTATATTACAAAAAAAGATTTCCTTTTCGGTTTTTACGATGCGTTTAAAGTTGCCATAATATCCGATAATATCAAAACTGGATTCGCAAAAACTGGACTTGTTTTATTCGATCCTAATAACGTCCTTTCCGAATTAAAAATTCCTCCAGCTGTACCTACGCTAACCGTCTCGCCGCTTACTTCCGCCGGTTCTATTCTTTCCCCCCCCCGCGAAAACCCCTAGAAATATCCATGAAATAACAAGGCAAGGACGTTACTTGCAAAGAAAAATCCGAAATCACCAGGGCAGCTCGCCGACAAAAATGGTTAAATCGGTTAATCTTTTAACCAAAAGTAACTTGTTGCTTTTGCACGAAGTTGCACTTTTTCGGGAAGAAACCGCCCAATTACGCAAAACGAACCATCTTCTTAGCAAACGCCGAAGGACCAAAAACAAACGTTTTCAAAAAGGAGGAACACTTACTATACAAGAAGAACAAGTTCTTCTGGCCAAGAAAGAAGGGGGTGGTGAAAAATCCCAGCCAACAGCAGCTAAAAGTAATCGTTACAAAAGGGTTGAAACGAAAGAACGGAAATGTGGCGTTTGCGGCAAGCCCGGACATAATACGCGCACTTGTAAAGAAGCTGTAGATACCTCTAGCGAAGAAGAATCCGACTAGTTTAAATTGATTTATGGCGTTGTGGTTGCTCTATTTGATTTCGTTCCTGCGAGGTGCCAAAAAGTGTACCGCGAGGTGGTATGTACCGCGAGGTGGTGTGAGACGTTAAGGGTAATTTGGGTAATTAAGTTATATTATAAACTAATGTTATTTAAGGTTATAAAAAAGTATTAAACGTATTTATTCTTTTTATTAATCTATAGTAATTATTATTAATTACCTTGGATTACGATTAATTACCAGTAATCCCGTTACCGTAATCATAAATTATGTAACCTAAATTCCTGGTCGGAGTTTATTTCTTTACAGTCTCCGACCGTTTTAGAAAGGCCAAGCCTAGCGAGGTCTTAACAATATATATTTGTATATATAATAATATATAGCTTCTTTATTAAATATATAACAGTTATAACAAGTTCTAATTATATAATAACCTTTACAAATTAAAATGAATTATGTTGTATTTAAAATATGTTAATATCAACTTTTAACAATGAAATAATATATATATTTCAAAAACTTTCTTATATTATTTATAAATTCAAATATATCTTATATTACGTAATATTCAGCTTATAAACCTCCGCGATATATTCGTTACGCAAACTGGATTACAGCGTATTTATATCTATTTAATACTTATTTTCGTTAATTAATTATTGATATATAACCTTTCGGAAAAAGGTGGGGCGTAAAAGGGGTGGTGCGTAAAGGGGGTGTTTGACTTAGCCACGGGTTTACCACTGTTGGTAGTTTCATCAAAGAATCGTCTCGCCTGAGCCCAGTCGAGTCCAGAAAGTCATCCATTTATCCCATACTTACTGCAAATGTCCATTTCGTAAGAGCCCGCATACTTGCGCCATATTGATCGACCATGGGCAAGAACGACGCTTACGAAAGCCCAATACAGTGAGCACCCGCCGCTCAACCTTGCACTCGTTCACTTTATCTGACGGCACCAAAATTGGCGTTGGGACTGGGCCTGTACTCATGGCCGTTCATCCATGTGGGATCCTGCGCACCATCCTCGGCCGCTGGTTTTCAATGGCTTCCCATCTGTGGACCCGGCCGTCCTGGATAATTCAGGCGATGAATACGGTGTCCTGCAAGCGACACCACCTAAACTGACGGAGGCAGACAACGCATGGCATGTTTGTGGAGCCGGAAGAATGGCCTGTATGTGTGTACGGTTCTTTCGTTCCGTGCTCCTCACCCCCAAAGATGTTCTTAAACCCCCCACCCCCTCCTTTTTTTCTTTGCCGGTGTAATTAATGCAGTCTAGGGAGGCACTCCGCTGTTGCTGTGATCAAAGTGATCTACATTCCAAGCAATGGGATAGTATTTGAATGGGTTATCAGTTGGGAGTTCCTTGCGATGCCTTGTGGCTAGATACTACTAGACCTACGGCTAAGCACAGTGCGATTACCTTTCCTTCACTCCTTGAAAATGCAAATATATGAAGAAGTAGGACTTCTTATTCTTACTCGATAAGTATTCCGTGCCATGTAATGTTGGGAATGGCACAGCTGGGAGACCATTTCCTTAGCTCTCTGGGATGCCTAACCTGACTTGTAACTTATAAATAAAGCCTAGATCAGCTTTCAGCATAGCTGCATTTTTACTATTGTTCACATATCTCGGCTCTTTGTCAGTCCTACGTCCATAAGCCACAAGAATTTTTAGGCACTTGCAATGCAAAGTTTAACCCTGTGCTCCTATAATTGGATATTGCTCTGCAACTCCCAACATCTGTCACATGAGCCATTACTCCAGTGGCACGGACGTTGTTCCCGCCACGGGCCCATGGTAACCACTTCCTAACGGCCAAAGTACGTAGTCACACCCGATCTAGACTTAGGTGCCATTTTATTAGTGGCATTGTAATAATCTGCGCATGAAAGGATCCGGGAAACTATATTTAAGTACTCATGATTCATAAGCCAACTGCATGTGAAGGGAGCCGTGTGCCGAAGATCATGCAGGGCTTTAAGCCTGCCGCTAGGGCTTTGGATTATATGAAAGGCCATGATTTCTGTCCAATGTTACATTGTAATTATGAGTGACTTGCATTCATGTACCTACACTGTCTGTCTGGGCGGATTGTATCTGTATTAACATGAACCTATCAGTGGTGGCGTAAGGTACCAGAGGCCGTACGCAGGAGAATCCAACGGAACATTAGGTTGTATCCGAGGGCCTGCACGCGATGCAACAGGTTGCGTTTTTGAGGCTGAGGCCACTGTTCCCCTCCTTTATGCTTTGCGGGGTGTGAATGCTACTATGGTGTTGTGGGTAATTTTTATTGCTCTGTACTGTAGCCGGCAGCCTCTTTACAACCAAAGAAGCAACCAATGGAAGGTTAGGAAACCCTTTCCCATCCTCATCCTTTATGTCCTTTTCTTTCTTGTCGCTCCGTACATTTTGCCGTTTTGCCATATTTTACTTTGCCGTTTCCGTTAAGTCCATTCTAGGTTTAGCGTTCCGACTGAATGTTACGTCGGGTGTTATTGATAAGCTTAAAAAAGCTTTCCCGGCTAACCAGGTCCTCTTTAAATGTGTAAAAACTTATGAAAAGCGGAACAACTCGTATCTTCTACAGCTTGAAGTAATATTACCCTAAAGGTCATCTTCCTATCCAAATCCACGAAAGAAGTCTCAGACTTTTTGAAAATCATCAAGCCGTATGTAGGAGACGGCTTTAGATTCGCCATCCGTGACGTTAAGTAGCAGCCCTTGCCAGGTTGCGCCAACGTCCAAAATGAGATTACCCTTAACCTGGCCTTACCAAACGGGATTTAGGTTAGCAAAGGCAGCGTGTCTATAGCTGCCGATAAGCGCTAGAGTGCCGTATATAACAAACTTTCCAAGGATCGTCTGGGTATTACCGGAAGAAGATCCGGTAATAATGGTATTACTCCCATTTCGAATCAGAGTGTCCTCGCCCTACTTAGCTTCTGAATCATACACTTTTTTTTTGCAACACAACCGTCAACTTTGGATATATCGGTATTCAAAGCCATATATCTTGACAACTAAAAGGCTGGGAAGGTGAAGCTAGATGTAGTTATGTAGCCCTCGACGAGAGCTACAATTTGATGCCGGTTAAACCTTTGTATTGGCTATATTCGATACAATACAAGTCTCTAAAGACGGATTTTCCGTTTAGGCCATACGGATCCTTTAATAACTTCGCCAATATAACAGTTATAAAGGTTCACCCGGTATTATTATGTAGCCCTCGACGTAAAAAATCGAAAGGCTAACTTTATCGACTTATAACCTTTTACAATAAATGGAAAGCTTTTAATTAAAGGGAAGTATTTCGAGATACTAGGCGAAAAATACGCGAAGAATTGCATTTATTACCTTAAACGGCAGAACTAACGCCTTTTTTTAAAGGGTTGCCTTTATGTCCTTAAAATGCATATTAACTTAACCTTTTATAGGTTGTTTTAGCAGGTTAGGATTTATTAAAATTATGAAATTAACGTTATATATTATAAAACGTTAGCAACGTCGCAAATACAAATAGCAAAAATTAAATAAATCGAACGCCAGCCCGTTATATACCACGTTAAGGTAACGGTTAAGAACAACGACGACGACGTTGTTACTCTAGCAGCTTTGTAATAACCGAAAAGCCTAACGTTATAATCCCCGAAAAGGAAAATAACTCTGAAAATAAAGTTATTTCGAAAACGAAAACGAAAATTTCGTCCTAGAGCTTTCGATTCAAGAATTCCTTCCCCCGAAGCTATTTAATTAAAAAAAACTTCACGGAAACAGCTCCCGTCTTTCTTTGAAGCCTTTAAAAGGAGATGTTACCTTATAATACCGAAAGCTAGCCCATTTAGGCCCAAGGGCTTTCGAGAAAGTGGTACAAGTAGTTACCGGAACAAAGATTTAATTCCCGTCGAAAAACAACTGTTAAAATTATACAATCGGCAAGGCTCGAAAGAAGGTTTCGCGAAAAACGCAAATTAAGGAACGTAAGCTTTTTGTTATAATATAAATTAACCTTTTCGAATTTAACAACACCTTTAACGGCTGTACGAAAACATTAATTATTATCTGCCTTATTATCGGAATAAGGATTAATTATATTATGAAGCGGAAAAAGCACGCATTTAACGTTTTAATAAACGCAGTTACTTTTTTAAAAAGATAATATTATATCAAAATTAAAACGATTATATTAAACGGAAAGACGTTTTTCGGAAATAAATTCCAAAAATAGCTTTTTAATACAGGTATTACTTATAAGCTTTCTGTTATGGCTGCACCACACCACACAACCACCAGGGCAAAAGATCGGTGGAATGATCGCAATTGTGGCAATCATTCTGGTGCTTACAGCCGTATATATGCTG